>JAOYSI010003290.1:0-15277 GCA_025775065.1 Hiodon alosoides
TTGGCTTGCTCCTGGGTTGATAGGGTGTAGTCTAGTTCCAGGTTGGCTTGCTCCTGGGTTGATAGGGTGTAGTCTAGATCCAGGTTGGCTAGCTCCTGGGTTGATAGGGTCTTAATTTTTTTAAATTATTTTAGCTAGCTCGGGTATTTTAAAATATAAATAAAAAATAGCTTCCCTCACCTTTCAGTTAACTAGTTGGCAGCTAATACAGTTACAACTCGTGAACTCCACTGCTGAACAGGTTTAACTTTGTAATCTCTAAGAATTGAGAGAGCTCCGGGCTCTGGTGGGTTCATGGCCAACCCGGTATAAAAGTTAAAATCTATCAGCTTCAAGAATTTAAAAAGTTTCTTTGGCCACTTGAGGGCGCCATTTTCTTTTTACAAATTACAAACTGATACTGAAGTCCGGTTACACTGGCACTAAGTCTTAGGAAGCGCGCTCTTTCAAATTTAAACAAAAATTCCTACTCAGCCAACTCTCTCTCAGTAGAATTACGGCCCCGATTTACAAATGTAATTGGGCAGTATTCTCTTGTGTGTCTGTGCCATTGCAGCTGTGACGATATCATTCAATCAGCACTGTGGCTCAGAAGAGCGTGGAAGGCCTTGGAGCTGAAGGAGAGGGGTGTCTATTTCAGCAGCGTTGAATGGCCCCACCTGACACAAGTGAGCCCATCTCATCAAAAGTTGCAGAGAAAATCTGATGTTCTGCTGACTCACCACACAACATAAAAAAATTGTTAAGGCCTTTCATTCTCCGCCACAAATCTCTATATATTACAGTCGTTTTGGTGTGTCTTTGAGTTTTCACAACAAAACAAAAAAAAAAGAATTTCTCTTTCCATCTCTGACTCATCTTTACCACACTTGAAAGGCCCACGTCCTCCTGTGCTCTTGCCTGTTGTGGTCACTAAGGCAGACGCAAGAGAAAGGTTTTATACCTGGGGAAAGAATCTCCACCGAAGCCATTGTAGGATTTAGTCTACATAATTACAGATACTGTTTCATCTAATGTGTTATAACATTACCATACAAGCATTTACTGTTTGCAAATACATTTTTTAGGCTTTATTGTGAACTGCCATATCTAATGAATTCAAAGGATCAGAGAAATAGTAGCAGTCTCATAAAAATGAACAGCTGCAAACAAAACAAACAAGCTATAAGCAATAAAACAATGCTATATTTTAAAAATTCTGGATAGGGGGACATCTGTCTATGTTTATTCAAGCTGAGCTTATAGTTATAAATTGGTACGATTGAATATTGGTTTCGAGTTGGTATATCTCATAAGTGCTTGATCTGTACCCTACATTCAGATTATGGTATCTTAAGGGAGCTGTTTTATTAACAAATTATGTCAAGCCACAGTGTGATTCATTTTTAATATAATCTTATCGGTCCAAAGACCAGTTTAGTCTTTAAGAGTCTGCTTCCGCTTCCTGCTGATTGTAACCAAGCAAATAAAGATATATAATAAGGTCCCCCGATTCAGTGCAGCTGTCTGTCCCTGAGGGCTGAGGAGCTAAATCCAGGGACACGTTTGTTAACCAATAGCAAGAGCATGCCCATGGCATGGCAATTGTGCACTGCCACTGTGCTCTCCCAGTTACAGTCAGAAAATGCAATGAAGCTGGATTTAAACCAGCAAACTCCAGCTCGTAGGGTTCAGCCCGCTCTCCAGCGAGTTTGTTTACAGGCTGAGCTACTCAGGAGGCCTACAGTAAATACATTTTAACTAGAATCTATCGAAATGTTTATTTTTGTCCACAGGAGTCGAGTATGGTAACTTTTTTGAACTATTGTTATTATGGGTGGCTCAGTATTGTTGTCACATCTGGCTTGGGTGTTTAGGTTCCAGTGACCCTGAATTGGATTAACACAAATTAATGTTGTTATTACGGTTTCACAGCTTTGGGCCCTAGCCCTGCATAAAGGTGAATAATGTTGACCTGGTTAAATAAATGACATAATGCTGCACTCAGTGGGTGGATTACGCTTGCTTAACTTTTCTCATTGTGCGGAGCCTCCCAAGCTTCCAGTGTCTGAGCCAGCCTGGAACATGTGGAGGAGGACAACACTTCCCCCCAGTGCAACCTGAGCAGAAGCCTTCACAGAAAATGCCTGAGCAGAAGCCTTCACAGAAAAAACTGTTTTTAACAATTATTTGTTTCTGCTCAGCTGTGCCTGTGAAGATTAGTTACCAAGTCTAACCAATGAACTGTGTCCATAATCCTGACAGAAGAAAGGACATAGTTACTAGGTGCTTATAAAATAAGGCTGGGTTGAGACTTGAGTATTCACCTCCCTAAGTTAATCAAGTCTCAACGCATGCAAGCACAACACATGCTCAGCATAATGGGAACAGCGCGCTGACACTTTAACACTCAGACCATTGGCACCTTCTGGAATTTTGCATTACCTTTTTCAATAAATGCATGTTAAAATCATTTTGTTCATGATAAATTAATGTGCCATATGCCACACTGCCGTTTCAAGGTTTAAGTTCATCGTTCGTTAACGTTACTTTAACTCTTGTTGAAAACAACTTAACTTGCCTTCCTTAAAGCCAACCTCTCTAAATTGCACACCTGTCATAAACTTTCTGTGCAGCTGATAAAGCTAACCGGGGACCTGCCGTGCCTTGAATAAGACGGCCATGGTCATACTGGACTTTGTATGCCGAGGTCTGTCCAACCACGATGCCGCAGGCTCCTGTATTTTACCCTCCTGTTCGTTCGGTTTTGCTTCTTTGGAATGAGTTGTTACTTATTGGGTTGCCCCTGGTGGCTTCTTTGCGCCTGTCAGCTGTCCCATACCGATCCGGTTGGCAGACATACAGAGGCACAGAGTGCACCTTACCCACCTCATGTGACCAGAGTGGAATTGGGCTGATGCAAAGTAAGCTTAAACTGTTGCCCGTTCAAAACAACCCGTCGAAGAGTTGGCTTGTGTAAAAGTCCCTGCAATTAAATAATACACGACATAGAACTTTTACATCCAGCCGCTAAGCAGATTTTGTCTTGATGCAAACGTCTATTTAGGCCTTTACTCTGTTACAGACTGTTGTAATCCACAACATTTCACGTAACTGAAACCGAATTTAGTAAGGAAAGTACTCTCATGTGGATGGCTAAGCTTGCCCAAAAAGGCGTATCTCATAAGCAGAAAAACATGCTAAATCAAAGCCTCTTATTTGAAAACAGTGAACAGTCTTCACTTTAAAGTTTTCAGATGACTTTCCCCATGCTCTAAACGTAATAAAACTCCAACCACATCCATCTGATGAGGTTATCGTGTGTTACTATGTGTAAAATATGACCCCTCTCGAACCCTTAAGAACTCTAGCGTTGTATTTTGTAAAAAATCTATATTTTATAAAATCACACACTTTTAATTTATCTGCTTCAGCAAATATATTGCACAATTCAATTTTTAAGTGTAGTCATTTGCATTCTGTACCCCTCGCACTCAAGCCCTGTTATAAAAATGTTCAGTGTTTACTGGGAGTGCTGGGTCCCCCCTGAAAAGAGGCAGGGGAGACGGCTGTCTCAGACAGTAATTGAGAATGACAAACAACTCTAAGTTTTCTTCTTGTATCAAGTGCCTGGGCTGAACAAGAACTGGCCTGCATCCCATAATCAAAATAGAAACTTTTACTAGGCTGCTGCGTGCAATCTGAGCCTTTCCAAGAAAAGGGAGTTACATCAAACATCTCGAGGCTAAACTGCGGCTTTTTCAACTTTGTACATTCTGTTCAGCAGAAGTGATCGCTTGGACATAGGTCTAACTCCTTTCCAGTAATCCTGGGGCGTGGAATTTATAAGTGGTATTTTGGACAAAGACTGGAGCAGAACTGAACACTGCCTTAGTGACCACGACGGGCAAGCTAAGCCCTCCCTCTCAACTTGCCCATCTGCTGTGAAAGGGGCCATGAAGGTCAGCAGGCGTACAGATATAATTGTTTCTACAGTCAACAGGTGTAAGTTTTACTGCAAACCGAGGTTTGCAATGAGTGGAGCTGCTTCTCTTTCCGCAAGGTCACTTCCTGGAATGGTTGGACCTTTTAAAAACAAGATGGCACATTGTCTTTTTATATGTATATATAAAAGACATATATATATATATATATATGTGTGTGTGTGTGTGTGTGTGTGTGTGTGTGTGTGTGTGTATTTGAAACAAAATATATATTTAGAACAGGGTAGCCTGTTTTTATAAGTAATTTCTGTATAGACTGAGCTGATCATGATACTTTTTAAACCAGGGCGCATTATGAGGGTTAGCCCAATCTATCAGAACACCGGCACCTTAGGTCAAAACAAGAGCCAGAGCTCTGCCACCTTAGCTTGGTTAACGACTTGACCGTTAATTTAGCAAAACAATGAAAGCCTTTTATGTTTCTTCATCCAACCTATGTATTCTCTAGGGTTCGTTTTCTCAGTCAAATATATACGAGTTGTAGCCTACTGCTTATGTGTGTGATTTTGTAAAATCAGTGTGGACTCCTAAGCATGTCTCTTCACTGAGATTTTCTGTCCGTTTTGTTGCTTACCAGACGCTTTCATCCAAAACAATCTACACAGTTTGTAAACCACTTCTTTATTTTCTGAAGCATTCCAGGTTAGACCTTGCTGAAGGATACAGCAGCTGGGCGGGTTACAAACCGGTTACCTTGAACTACACCACCAACTGCTTTTATTTTTATATATATTTTATCTGGTTTAAACTGAATTTTTTAAAATGTTGCTTACTTTATGCGATCTCTTGATCAGCGGCACAGTTTTAGAAATCAAGCACAACGTAGTAACCTACTCTCGTTTACTTACACAACCCCCAAGCCAAAAGGTTGTAACCGTAGACATACTCAATTACCCGGCTATTTATAGCTTTACTTTCTCATTCCAGCATAGATAACGCCCAGCAAATTCAACTCGGCAAACCGACTTGCAAATCACTAAAAAATCACGTAGCCTAATATAATTTTTTTAATCGCTAATAGGGAAAAAGTAATATAAATCAATGAATATATATTTTCTAGAACATGTATCGTTGACCTAATAAATTGACAAATGGGGTAAAAAGAATTACGCAGGGAAATGACATCGTGGAGAATTTGCCGAAAATTCGGACCATTAAGTCAATTGCACTAAATGACTTGAATTTAACATCCACCACTTGATTGTTCCAATTCTATCCTCAATGAATCCCAGTATATTCCTATGTATTCTACTTTAGATTCATTCGACCGTATTGCCATGCGGTTGATATGCCACCACATCTAGGTTTCTCATGACTGGTGTGAAGAAAAATTCCATTAGCATCACCAATTTATTGGAAATCACTACTTTAAAAGAGGGTTTTTTTCCTTTACTGTGTCCCTAAAATATACAAATCTACTAGGAATAAATGTAGTCTAGACTGATAATTAATTTTGGCGTCTACTAGTATTTTACTGAAATTATGACACCATCCGTCAGCTTCAAAACTACCGGCAAAATGATTAACCACCGCAAAAATAACGACATGTCACGTTCTCCGACCTTTTGCAAATTTGCTTCCCGTTTTCATCCAATTTCAACAGAAGCCCGGGTAAAAGTATTACACGCTTTAAATAAAACGTCGTAATCTAGAAGTAAAATACTCATAAACTGATTCTAAGAAAGTCTACATCCTTAGCCCGTTTTATTGTGGTCTAAGACGAGCTGCAACATTGTGCTGTAAAAGTATAAAAAAACATTATCTGAAATCGAACGGTGTAATGTAATTTAGTCACCCGTGTCCCTTTAATCTTCAATAGAAACAAAACGATAAAAAACACCACTTGCCGAAACGGATCCGAAGACCGGTAGCAACACATTTGTTTCTCACGGTAATTGGCTAACTACAGTTCGGTTAGAACAAATCACATGCCACGAGTCCAACAATCTACGGCCACAACTGAACAGTGTGGTAGACTGAAGTGCAGTAGGTCGTGGCTTGGCTGCTAAACCGGCGCCGATTGGTCGAGATTTTGCGATCTAGTCTGAAGCGGAGACTATAAAGTTTCGGAACTGCAGATTGAATCTTTAGTATAAATTTGGGCCCGTGGGAACTGAGTGATCAAAACAGCGAGGTGGAGAACTCGGGAATGCATTGCGTGTTATTTTTTTAATTCAGGTAGAACTCGTATAGACACTTTCAAAAACTGTCTTTCTTAATAGGTGTTACCACGGGATCAAAGTAACATGTATAGAAATATTAATTACCGTGTTGGTTTTATTTTAGTTCCATTTATATTGGGCTACATGCCTTATTGATTTCGATTTGTGTCGGCTATAAACATCTTACCTCGTTATATGTTGAATTAAATGGGTTTAAATTAGCAAAGTTTAATGGATTTAAGTGTGTTTTTGTGTGTGTTTTGCAGAACTTTAAAAAGCCAAACTAAGTGCAGTTCCACGATGGTTGCAACTAGCAGTTCACTGAGCAACAAAACCGGGGACCGAATTTCAGAATTGACCGACAATCGAATTGACCATGCGTACATTGAAGATGGTACGTGCCTTTTTATTCCTTACTACCAACTGTCTTATTTTTATTTTTTATGAAACTTTTCTGTGCAAGTAGTTATGGACTAACTGATGCAAAGCAGGAACGCAAAGTATAAAAAAGTTTTGGGTAATATAATCCTAGCTTCAAGCATGTGATCCTCTACGAATGATTAAGTAGGATTAAGAATTGTGTTTTTTTCTGAATGGGGCAATGTCTTGTCAAAGGCATGCAAAAGTGTAGTGTTTCTTGGATTCTACTTGAAGTCTCATGTTTACATCCTTTGTAGACTATTGGGATCACCGGTTAATGGAGCCCAGCCTGGCTGGTGACACTTTAGAGGGCCAGGTTTGCCTCCAGCTGGCCAAAATGTTTGAGACCTGCCTGTCACGGGCAAAGAGGACCAAACTGCAGTGTTCGGAGGTCCTGGTGCCCGATACTCTGACCCGGCGGATAGCCCGCGACGTGCTGCAGCTGTCATCCGGGGAGCCCTGCGGCCTGCGCGGCTGCGTCCTCCACATCCACCTGGAGGCGGGTGGCGCCTGCACGCGGCTGGAGTGCATCGCCTGCGACGCCAGCGTGGTGCCCACCTTTGAGCTCACGCTGGTCTTCAAGCAGGACAGCGGCGGCGGCGGCGCCTGGCCCAGCCTCCGGGACTTCTTCCTCATTGGCTCCTGCTTCGCCCCTGGCCTCCGCCATGTGCTCCGGCTCAGCCCCGGGTTCCGGCTCGTCAAAAAGAAGCTGTACTCCTCCTCGGCTGGCACTGTGGTGGAGTACTGAGAACGCAATGCGGTTCTGCTCTTGCTGGACCGATATACTAATATTACACTGAGGTGGACTTGTGTGTACAGGCTTTCCTTTTCCTAGGCGGTGTGACGAATACCTGACACGGCGGAAGTGGGTAGAGCCATTGAATGTGCACTTTTTAAATTTAAAAAACAAAAAAAAAGATTGAAATAAATCAATGGTATAAATTTACACTCCAATTTAAAACCGGAACTTTATCACTGAGTAGTTCACAGAAATTTAGTTCTGCAGTCTGTCCATTTTGAAACGATGCCATCAGTATTGAGTGGGGTTAGGGGAAGTGTTGGGTCGGTTCTGTGCAGATATTTGTAGGGGGTCGAGCTGCCAGCTGTATGAGGGCTGGGTGGGGGGGTGGAGCCTTTTATACTTGAATGTATTGGGTGTGGAATTTGTTTGGTTTGCACTTTCTTCATACTTTACTGCACTATGGGATTTAAGTGTTGAAGGCAAAGGGTGCTTATTTGGGTCCAAGTCTTTTTGTACATATTTTTCTACTGCATTGCTTTTTAAATTCCATTTTGTCAAACTGATCCTTGTCTATTCGACAATAAAAATATTTTAAACATGAATCGGTTTCAGCCATTCAGCTTGGGGGGTGGGGGGGGGCTTTGCAGTTGCACATGTTTAGTCAGGTCTAAACACATGGTTTAAAATGTAGGAGGGGAGGGGGAAACAAATCTGACTGAATTGGCACTGGCACTGCCTGCAATTAGGTTGCAGGTTAAAATTCAAGGCTCATGGTTTGTCTGTAAATGGCTTACAGTAAATTTACTGTACAGTTTGGACTGCGGAAGATGGGTGAGCTGGATTCCATAGAAAGTGTTTTTAGGCCACCATCAGAGGGCCCTGTTGGCATGAAGGCATGCTGACAAATGCTAAAAGTGTTCGCTAGTAGGTCCTTGGCTTTTAACTCTAGGGCTTTGCGACCTAGAGATTAATTCATGAAAGCACCACAATGTGTTCATGTTTAAAAAATCTAAAGCTCTCCCCAGGAATATCTTTTAGGGAAAATTTCACGCCCCCTGAAGACAGGGATTTCAAACCTGTTGAGAAAAAGAACATAAAAGACCATCGCTTCCAGGTCCATAGGTGTTTGTAAATGGCACATTTACTTCAACCTCTGGCCTCCGATCTTTTGCACTCCCTGTGACGTTACCATGCTGCTAGAACATTGGTGCACCGTTGAGAGTGCTATGTATGTGTGTGCTGGGATGGACACTGCTTGGCTTCCAGTAGCTCTGTGTGCTACACAAAAACAGTTGAGATCTCACAATCAGCTGTGAGACATTTAGTACTCCTGTTGTTGCTGCCTGGTGTTTCAGTAGTGTAGAGCAGTATTGCTATTACATGCTATTCTTCTCACCAGTCTGCACATGTCCTCAATAAACATCACATGGCAGTCATCCTTTAACTTTACAATTGACCTAAAAAAAAAAATCTCTTTCAAGTGTACATTAACTGTCACATATTATGGAATTTACATAATTTAATAGGTTGTTTAGTGTCACATGATTATTTTTATACCGAGTTAAACCTCATTTAGTGATTACCATTAACCATTCCATTTTACACACTGCTTTTGAGTTTGAAATTAATCAGTACTTCATCCCTGGGAATAAAACAAATTTAAAAGTTCTATAGTATCTGTGACTAATAAAGATTTTTCAAATGGTTTCCGACATAGTAAATCACTATAAAGAAGTGGTTTTTAATACAGCTCTTAATGTTTCTGTGACATCAGTTTAGACATATTCGTCCAGGTTCTAAGCCAGCATAATAATCATATGTTACTGTATGATTATGCATTTTTTGTTTTATATTTAATAGGACAAAGCTTCTCTGAAAGAATTTAAGCACAACTTCCTCGCGGTGGAAAAAAGGGGTCTTAGTTGAATTGAAAGACACTTTGGGGTATCCTCCCGAGCGCCTCTGTTCAAAGAGGAACCGCTCCTTCGCTTTTCTGCCACTAATAGTCACCGTTTCAGCACGCATCACCCGTTTCCTTTTCATTATGATGCACTGTATTGATATTCTAAATGTATGAAATATTCTTGTATTTGCATTTAAACTCTGTCGGCCAACATTGTTTTCTGCTTTTGCAGCATTGCAGAGCTCCGTCCCAGGTCAGGATGTCACATCAGCTGTGCAGGTCAACAGTGTCCAGATATTTCTCTGCTGCTCACTAAATGAAAAGAGTTGGAGTTCCCCCCCCATCTCGTGCTATCAAGGGCTAAGGGGGTTACACGCAGTGTCAATGTAACCTACGTGTTTAGGTGTACGGGACCTCAGTGAACCCAAGCAGTGAACTGAAATTGGCGAGTTTACCTTGCTAGTCCCCATTCGGTGACTGCACACGTTCTTGCTCAAGTTATAAGCTTGTTACTTTATTATAACCCGGTGTTCATGGGGATTCAGCTAAGGTCATTCATCTTTAATTTAACTCTCAAATCTAATGAAAACAGTTATAGCAGGCAGGTAAGTTTACCTAGCCAATCCCCTCCGGGTTGAATGTGTTCTTATTCAAATTTTCCTCACTTCAGTCATTCATTTAAGATGCAGTCTTGTGTTAAAGGTATTAGGCTATCATGTTTCAAATAAAAACGATTAGGGATCTTGATCTAATGCAGTTGGCATATTATACAACATACTCTAATCCAACATATAGAAATACATGACACTGGGTCTGTGATTATAGAATATTAGATATAGAAAATATTTTAAAAACAAGGTTGTGTCCTAAAAGAATGGTTAAACAGTGACCAAGCTAAGATGAACAAGTATTTACTATGACATTTTACTTGCAGGTGGTACTGAAAGATTCCAGTTCTGTGGATCTGATTCATCACAGCTGCACATGTGTTGCTGGTGCAAGCCCGAACTTTTCTTTTTCCGTACAACGGCAGCACTCATTTGTTGTTTGTACGGTAGCGGATGAAGACCGGAAATAAACCGGACCATGAAATGCCGACTTCTAGAAATAGTTCGCCACTACACTTGTGCACAGAGCCTATTGGCCTTCTGTGATGGTATGAAAGTAACTGTGATGAAGACTATTACTCTGTTGTGGTGGCATTGCATCGCTTCCCTTAGCAGGGTACCCTTATCCGAGGCTATTTACACAGTCAACGTTTTACCCATTACCCATGCAAACTGTTTTCTATTTACTAAAACATTTCAGGTCAAGCTCCTTGCTTGAATGCAATGGACGTATATACAAAAATATAAACCATCTTTTTTCACTAGAGGTCCAGTTCCATAACCAGACCTCACAGTTATGCATAAGAACTCGTTTCCAACACAGGATCCCAGCCTTGAACCCTTTCCCTCTTAACTGTTTCTCCGTTCCCCCCTTGTCTATTAGGCCAGTTAGTGGCTATCAGGCTGGAGTCCCTGAAGAGCACTGAAGCCAATCAAAGAGAAACGGGGCGAGGCTTGCACAACGGCCTTGAGCGCTGTAAAATTGACTATCAGTGCCATGCTCCTCTGCTGATAGTCACCAGCGCTGACACTGCACTTTATGCAAACAGCCCGCCTCCCACTGCCAGAAAGGGCTTCTTTACAGGGCCCTGTCAGGAGGCACATTGATCTACATCTGGGCGACCTCCATAATCTGCCAGCAAGAGCAAGTGTTTATGACAGTCATTTTCACCTGTAAATAATGTCTTGTTTCTAGGACAATTTGAAGGACCCTGTGAAAGAGGTAATCTAGTTCATGTGTTATTCTGTATTGGTTCCTCATAAATCAAGGATGGGAACTAGTTCTTGAGTTACCACTGCGATTTGGAAGAACCAATCTGGAAAGATGGATCTATGTTCCAACATGCTTTGAAAACCTCTCAAGCTGTGAATGTTTCCAAAAAGGCTTTACCATCAGAATGGTCCTCTGCTGCAGTGGTCAATTGGTCCATTTAACTGTGGGAGGGTGGGTGAGGGGCATTAGGTTTAAATTGCAGATTTCTCCTTACTCCCATTGAACGCTGCGGTAATGCTCCTCTAGCGACCGAGTAACAAGAAGCGGTACTCTCAACCCCTTACATATAGTATATTGAGTGAGAAATAATGACCATTTATCAAATAAAAGTAAACCTATGTACAGTACTGTGCAGAAGTCTTCGGCACATAAAAATATTAAATAAAATTCTGTATAGTGAAGATGCTTTCAAAAATAACGATATGCAAAGTTTCTAAATATAAAATAAATTCTATAAAGGACAATAAACAAAAAGAAAATTAAAAACAAAAACAAAAAAAAAAAAAAAAAAATGGGAGGGAATATTTGTTGTAACCACCCTTTGCATTTAAAACTGCATCAATTCTCTTAGGTACACTGTTGTGCAGTTTTATTAGACAATTGGCAGGCAGATTGTTCTGAGCGTCTTAGAGAACTCGCCACAGTACTTCTACAGACTTTGGCTGTCTGCCTTGCTTCTGTCTGTCCAGGTAATCACAGACAGCTTCGATGGTGTTGAAATCAGGGCTCTGTGGAGACCATACCATCTGTGGCAGAATTCCTTGTTCTTCTTTCAGAAAATTAATGTTTGGACATCTAAAAAAAAAATTCTACTGACACACTAATGCAGAAGACAAAAAATAAACTTGAAAGACTACATTTATGTAAAAAGGCTAGGGTGCCTAAGACTTTTGCACACTACTGTAGATATATAAAGTACTGTATATATATATATATATATATATATCTATATATATATCTATATATTAATGTGTGTGCGTATGTATAGTCACTCAGTGTTTTATTTGACTAAATTTAAACTAATAATAATAAATATTAGCATGTTGAGCACTTCTTCTTTTGCCTATCTGTAGTGGCCGCCAGAACCAAAAACTGCTGGGTTTGGTTAAAATTTGGTAGCGCTGCCCATTCCGAGAGTACCGAAACGGAGTTTGCTCGCTGTCACCCGTGCATTAAGGGAGTGTACAGGACGTAGGCCAAAGTTTTTGGGTCCCAATCGGACGGACATGGACAGGAAGCAGCCTTGACCCAGCATGCACGTTTTAAAAACAATATAGTACAGTATTGCTCTGGTGAGGAACACATATTTCAGGTTGTTGATCTTAAATATAGCATCAGTTTGCAATTATAGCCTCGGGTCAGAAGTTCAGGGCAGACTTGTGCTAAATCCAGTCTGATCAGGAAACTCTGCGATTCAGCCGATCAGCTTGTGTGTCAGGGCTTGTGAAAGTGGCAGTCCGAAACCCCTGCCTGATCCCCAGAGGATTACTATTGATTTCTTCCTTTGGTGATTAGCATGTGGCCCTTGCATCCACCGAGTCCTATCCGTCTCAAAGCCTGAAAGGTCGGTTTCTCAACAGTGGTCAATGCTCTTGAAACTTTCACAGGTATCGTCGGGTTGGTCTGTTCATGTCCGGGGCAGTATGAAAGAGGAGCACTACCCCTGCGGATACCTGCTGCAATTTATTTTCCTTAACATTAATGATAAAAGGGGATATGCGGAAGAATGATATCAAAATTAAAAGAACTATTTGCAGATGCGTAGCTTCAACATTAAAACATGAACCTGTTTCTCCGATGAATGTTATAAAATCACTGGGCCGTTTTGTTCGTCAGTGTTTGCCATTCTGATCTAGTCATCCATGCTGTTGATTATAGTCGGCAGAAGACCTTGGCAAGACCTTAGAACAATCTGCAGCCTGCAGCGGTTTTATATTCAGGTCCAAAACGCATCGTTCCGAGGACTGTTGATCATGTATCTCTGCTGTACTAGAAATAAAATCCTCAAACTGCACAAATTTATTGGCGGCTGTTTCATTGTAAACATCCAATTATGGGCTCGACCCTCATTGATCTCTTTATAAAAATTGCCAGGAATTAAAAGTTTGCGCCAAACTTCACGGCACGATTGAGACGCCCATGGTTTCGGGGGAGCTGTTGAGAGGGTGAGAGAAAGGCAGGGAAGCCAATCAGGTGTTGCGATGCTGACTCGGGGGTATTAAAATTAAGTATTAGTATTAAAATTATAGTCAACAACTACAAAGAGGATACCTCTCAGAAGTGCACTTCACACTGTGTGAAAACATAATAGTCAGAGAAGAATTTGGACCGCATCATCAGAACAGCTAAAGAAAGGTTTATTACCATTATAGTGGCCCAAAGAAAGAAGCACATCCGCCCCTTTACAGGCCATTGGTACATCTCTAACATGCACTGAGCTACTGTTGCTGAATGATAAAGAAGTGCAAATCTGTTAATAGATTAGGCACCATCTGTTTGCAGAGGGTAAACCCTGTGTATTGACACAACGTTTGCCACAATCATTTTTTATGAAAAACTGCATGCAAAGTCCATGCATGAACAACCGAAATATCTACTTTTCAGCACTTTATATGCCCAGAGGAAGTTACAGACGGCTTTTCAACACATCACAAATATGTGTGTTTTGAGGTCTTCAAGATATATTATAGATTACTGAATAACTGGTTACTATGGCCTAACATAGTCTAACGTGATGCTGATTCCGGGGTTCCGCCTAATTTCCTCCCAAGCACTTCTGCTTAACACTGGCTAGATTCTGGCTCTGGATGTCCAAGAAAAGGTATTTTGCCACCTGTTGGACACATCTGTACATTACAGCTCATTTAAAGCCTGCAGAGTCCTCAGAACTTGAGTGACTAGTGACAACAGGAAATCCAGGTTTGACAAAACAGAAATATGTCTATGTCTATGTCTATGTGCACAAGGCAAAAGGGCACATAGAAAACAAAATGCACATGACTGCCTAAGAGTTTATCTCTCGAGCACTAAGTCACAGGCCCTGGCTACCTGGATAATTTGCGCACAATAAACATTACATTTCTTTTTGCACAACTTTTAGCTGAGCAGTTTCGGCTGTCAACTTGAGATTTTTGTTGCAAAGTCTGTGATTACCCAACTATTGCTTTTAATCATTAAAAGTTGTTCCCTGGTTAAATTGTCACTATACCTCATCACAGCAAGTGGCTATCACACCAAGTTGGGAACCAGTCCAACTGGTGGAACTACACTAAGAGAAACATAACGCCTCAAAGATATTACTTGAAAAAGTGCAATGACAGCACAAAAGCAGTGTTTGTTTACTATTAAGACACTTACACTTTACACACACACACACTATAGCTAAATATTTACTGATTTTGCAGATTAGCTGACGTTCCTCAAGGGTACTACTTCTACTGAAAACTTACCAACAGAACCAATAGTGGATGACCATAATATCTCAAAAAAGTAAAAATAAAAAAATGAATTAAAAAATTAGGATACAAGAAAGGGTGCAAGGCAGTCGACAGTCTCTTCTGTGAAAGCTACTATGTTAGAGATTTGTTTTGGGGGTGGAGTTGCAAATGGTTTTAAATACCATCTAAATGAGCTGTCGGTGGTGGAAAGGAAAAGGCCTTGTCCAAAACGACAGTCTGTCATCATTTAGCCGCATGCAACATTTTCCCACAGGATGCATTTATATCTCCATGTTGCTTATTCTGACATTAAATTAATGCATCCATTTGTTTGTAGAACGGGTAATCCTGAGTAATTCTGTGACATTCATTTCAAAAAGTTACTCCAAGCCCAAAATGTCTTATGGGCTCTCAACAATGAAACTGAGGGCCCATTTGAATTTGATTGTGTTCAAAAGATGGTCGTTGAAGTCTGGCTGTTGCTCCCAGTACTGTGCTTACATATTCTTGTTCTTGTTTGTTTGCCTCCCTTGTCTGAGACTAACTGAAAGATGACCACTGCCTTTCATTCAGGTATAACATAACCTCAGGCGAGATATTGATCAAAATTAATGAGAAAGAACACCGGAATTCTAACCATTTTGCTGATCAGAATTATAAACTGTTTATTAAGATATTCATTAATTTAGTTATTGGATTATTTCTGTTTATTATTAGTTGGGTGAAATTGACATAGTAGGGCAATATTT
>JAOYSI010003291.1:0-10691 GCA_025775065.1 Hiodon alosoides
GTAATTTGTAATATCCTGTATTTACTATGACTATGAACACATTGGGTCATGGGCTTTTTCCTGAAGACTCTTAATAGTTCACTGTGGCTCTGAAATGAAATCTGCTGATTAAAGGTGTTGAGTGCAAACAAGCTTCTGAATGTTGTGTGACATCCTGGAAATGGAGACAAAAAAAAACCACATTGTTGTCAATTGTGAAGATATAGAATCTGTCACATGATCTATTCTATGCAATATATTTTCCGAACAAAAGTGATGCCAATATTTTACTTATAAATTTGGAACTGCCTTATATTTAAAAACTTACTCTCGATTTCTACTTGCATGTTGGCCCGTCACTACGAATGCTTGCACCACGGGGGGGGGGTGCTCATTTTGTGTAATTGTAACAGTCCTGTCTGGGTTAGCGGTCTTTCATCACCGTTGTTAATAGTTGCCTCCCCACAGGGCTCATATGGATTGAATTGATGTATGTAATCGGCTGTTAAAGATTCACCCTCTCCGATCGAGAGTGAAATGCGTGACGCGGAGTGCATAAAAACTAGACCTGAGACGGGTACCACTGCTACATGCTACATGCTACATGCTGTAGCCCGTGTCCAGGCGGTCAGTCCGGAGGGGAGGGCTTCCATACAGTGTAAAACAGAGATGGTTCGTGGGGAGTACAGTACTGGCTGGTTCGTGGGGAGGCTCGGTCCTGTTTTTGTCTGCTCAGCTCCTCTGGCGGCAGCTGGAGGACTGAAGCTGTCGCTGTCACATGCATGCACTGTGGAGTCAGCACCCAACACAACGACCTGTCACCCGTGCAGGCACGCGGGGGGTTCCTGGCCCGTTTACCAAAGTGTTCACTTAGCAGTCTAACTGAGCGCTGACCAGATCTGCTCTTAAATTAGGCTGTATTTGTCCAATTCTCAAATGGCACGTTTAAATATTTTTTTCTTTTGTTTCAGTGAATTCAGTTTCTTGGGGGTGTATTTTAATCAAAAATCTAAATAAAAAAAAATAACTATCAGCAGGACGCCTAGATGACACCACAATTAAAATTACCTAGCGCTGATTTGACGTGTGTTTTGTGTTACACCAAAGCTGCACTTTGACAAGCTTAACAAATGTACAAACCTACGACTGGGACATTTAGTTTACAGATGTGGAGGCCTGGAATTTCCCCATTAGCCCGTCACTTCACTTACCTCGGCCAATGTCCAATGGGAGTCAGACTTTTGCTCCTTTTTGAATAATGGATCCAGGCCTTTTAAAAAGAGTGAAATGATTATGCTAATGTTAAGTCCATTAGTTATACACTCTTGAGAGGAATAAATTCCCAGAGGGAACGGGAAGGGGGGGGGCTTTCATTTGGAAAAGCTGCTGTCGGGGGGTTGGATAATCCATGTGTAAATTAATCCTATCGAGGTAAAACGAAAATGGGACTACTACTTATCAATTAACCAAATACATTTATCTATGGGGTAAGTTTCATCGAAGATGTTTTAAATGGAATCATGAAGGGACATGAGACAGCTTCTAACAGAACTTCCTGGCGAAAGTAATTTGCAGATTAAATGAACCCTTTATCGAAACATCCATAATATTGACAATTTGGCCTGTACGCTCTCTTGTTATCCTCACGTCTGCATTGTCTTTTAATGTTAGAAAAGATTGATATCTGTTGATAAATTGAGGGATTGATGGATCAGTCTTAATGTTTACTTTAATCTACCTTTAATTTAGACGTGAATCCTCAATCCAATCTTGTGTTCGGAAACTGCCGTTTAGGCAGAAATGAATGAACCAACATTTTGGGATCGCCAATTATTTATCACCATTTTCTCATCGGTTTTGGATCACCTCACGCAGGGAGGGTGAGGAAGCACGACTAGTCTCATCCAGTCTCTTTTACACTTCTGATTTAACCCGGCCCAAACCGATCTGCCAATTGTGTACCACTGTGCTCTCCCAGTCACCATCAGCAAAGGAGATGAGCTGCATTAGAATCTCGAACCTGACAAATCCAGGTCAGTCTGGGCAATGGCGAGCACCTGTATTGAGTCGGGAGCCAATCAGTGGCTGTCAAGGCCATTCTCCTCTAATGTTTGGGTTAGTATTTGCATAATCAAGACAATAAGTAATGCAGACCTCGAGAGTGGCTCAGTTGGTAAAGGAGCTTGCCTGAGCACAGACTGAGCCCTATGAGCAGGAGTTTGTTTTTGGTTTCAATCCAGCTCATGTCATTGGCCAATCGTGACTGGGAGAGCGGCAATTTGGCAGAACGCCGCCCGTCCTGAGGTCGATTCAATTCATGTTTCGAAATTATTTTTTTTAAACACACTTCTCGTCAAAAAAAACAGATGGAGTGGACTCAAAATGTTGTCCCTTGATAAAGAAACCAAAGACATCACTTATAAAAAGGTGAATCTTTTTGCTGTTCAAATAAAAGTAAATTTGTGAAATTGAATTCCAGATGTCGGATGAAATATTTTGTCTTTAAATCACACAAAGTTGAACCTACACAATATTCACACACTATTTCACACAGTAGGGTCCATCATAAATAATAAAATGGTCTCATTAATTCGTTAGGAAGAGGATTGTAGCATGTCTGGGCGTGTCCGTTCCTTGGATTTTCAGCAACAGAGAGGGTTTACAATGACGCCTTTTATTAGGCATCATAAACTAAATTATAAACAAACACAACAATAGGCACACTTCCCAAAGAAAATCACCCTTTTGGGAAAAACTAGAATAACACAGAATGAGTATATCTTCTAAAAATGTATGGAAACCTTATACGATCTCATTTTAAAAAAATGACCATTCACTGTGTGCACTCCATAAATCCAGTGCAAAGCCTCTCTTTCGCGCCTTCCTACTGCTCAAGGGTGCCTGTAAACACTCAGTATTGATTGGTGCAGGGTGTGATTGATCAACTATGCAATTTGCTAAACATGACATGAATTTAATGGCATTTAACTGCGAGCCACATGCTGTTTGCTTAAACCTATAATCGATTCTGTGCATTATTATAAGTTGTCGCCCCCTTTTGCGGACTTTCTCTCCTCCCGACACTTCAATGTGAAAGGTGAGAGCGGCCGACTGTAGCCGAGTTGATTCGGAGTCATTCGTGATTTTCTGCGTTACTTTAATAGCCTTGTTTTCATTATCCTTGCTGAGGACCCTTGCTGAGTTTATTACTCTCACGTCCCTCCTTGGAGGAAGCTGGAACCAGAGGGCAGTTTTGTGTCTGTGCTCTCCATAAATATTTAATGCCTCTCGTAAGCGGAGGCCATCCACAAATCACTGCGATATCTTTTATGAGAGCTGAGAGGAGGACGCTCTTATGTTATCTCACCTTAGTGACCAGGGTACTGTGCCCTGTGGTCGGTTTCGAATGTCCCTCCCTGTCCGGGTACTGACCCATAGCCTTCACTAGACAAAAATTGCATTGAACGCGTCCCTCTTTGTTTGTGAAGCGCAATTACTTGAGGACAACCACTGGAAGAAAAACAAATTAACAAAAAATGTACATGGTGGTGTCCTTAGTATTGGGAATCATTTCTGCAGAATAGCGACGATAAAATCAAAACAATAATAGTACTACAATTACTTTTCTTTTATTTTCCACTTACCCTATTCAGGGTCGCAGGCCACCAGCAGACATAATGCGTGAGGTAGAGTACACCCAGGACAGGACACCAGTCCATCATTGGGCAGGAGACATGCAGACTTCTTTTTTTTTTGCAATCGATTTTGCAATCGCCAGCCTAACCAATTTGCAAGTCTGGTGGGAATAAACCTACCTGTGAACTTGCAAACTCCACACACACAGTAACCCAGGTAGGATAAAAGTCTGGACCCTGTCGCCAACGCTAACTGCTATATCATCATCATCCTCATCATCATCATCATTATTATTATTAGTTTCAGTCTTTAGTCTCGAGATCGTAAAACTGTGTAGTATAGTTGCACCCCAGAAATAGGTTTTCATGACACGTCTTAATGTAGCTATATTAGACTTTGACTGCCGTAAATTTAACCAATAAATCAAGTTTTATTGCCGGTTCTATTCGACCAATAAGGAGAATAGTGTTTAGTTGTGCAGCGATTGTCCAAATTGTGTTAATCTTAGGATCATTTTGTACAAGTGTTGGTTGCATGTGACCCTGACTGGATTTTAGCGAGAATGGCTCGAACACAAAAAGTGAATCAACAACGCATGTGTACTATGTGACATGACCACTAGGTGGATTTTAAAACTATCGACTCAGATCGAAATTTCATCAAAAAACGCTCACGACAGCAAATAAAAAGTATTTTTTAGAAAGTATGCGTATTGTACACTTAAGCTTTCGTCTAAATAAACAGATTCAACAATATCAAGTCAATATAAGTGTATATAAATAGCAAATATATATATCTGAATTCCATAGAAGCCCATTTTATTCGCAAATTTCAATAGCCCGTGGTTTGAACAGAAATTATTGCTTTAAAACTTGACATGGAGAAGGCATGTTTAGTGTGATCTTTAGACAAAATGTAACGTCCGAACATGATCTGACGAACATCGGTTGTATATTGCTTAATAGCTGGTGTAATTGGCTTAAAGTTCCCATCACAAGAAAACCACAATACCGCCTCTCCAACTACTGAGAGCAAATACATTTTGTAGGACTGTAGTTTTTTTAAATAAAATGCGCCTCCGACTAATAAAACAGGAAGGTTATTCAAAAACATTGGACTCAGCATAAACAAATGTTTGCTGTGTTCCTTGTAGGTGCACAATTAACTGAACACAATCTGAAAATATATAAAATGGTCGAATTGTGGCTATAACAGTACAAACGTGTAAATATACACTACTATTCCAAAGCCAAATATGTTCGTGTACGGTTCGTTAACACACGAAACATATAACGACCTGTCAAATCTAGTTTTTACGCGGCGGGGTGGGGAGAGGCACTTTCACCTGAGCCAATTTCTCCTGGGTGTGCGCAGGCGCAGACTCCCAGCCTGCTGTTACTGGAACTCAGAGTTTCTGCAGGTCTGGGGAGCAGCCGCAGCGGACGGAGCGCGTCAGCTGGCCGATAGAGGATAAGGGACCTGCTCGTGCCCTGAAATGCGCTAAAAAATATCGGAGTACCAGTTATATATGCGTTATATCTTATTTTGATGGTAGGTTGTTCTTGTCATCTGATTATCAGTTTGATTCAGGTGTAGCTGGAGAGTATTTATTGAAGCACTGCAGTTGTGGCAAGGGTTTGAAATTACATCATTTGATCCATCGGACCTAAACGTTGCCTCCAGTTGTCCGTTGATCCACTTTGCGACCATTTAGCCGTGAAATCTACAGTTATACACTGTAAAAATTAGATTTTGAAGTTAATAGTTAATGCTTTGTAATTTGTTTTCAGTTTGGCAGATCCACCGAAGAAGCAGCAGTGAAAACGGTAAGACGAATAAAAAGTAAAATGTTATTTGGGAGACATCGATACCGAAACTGCAAATGAGTAGAATAAGCTTCCTAGAATAAACTAGATTGCAACAATAGCGATTCTACGTTATGCCTTTTTTTCTTTTGCTATTTGAGGAAAAGTTAATTACAGAGACATGTTATTGCATATCAATAATTAAAAATAAAATAAAAACTTTAATGGCTTGTAATTTTTTTTACGATAAAGATTCATTTAGGGAAAACTAGCTTTCAGTAACACAAATTAAGCTGTTGATGTAAGTATTTAGCTTTTTAAATACTACATGTGGGTTTTTTGCGACTTAATTTTGATTGTGTGTTTCTCATTCATCACCGCCGTTTGTTGTCTGGTAGTACTGATATCGTTTTTATAGCATCGATTAGTAGTATCGTACTTAATAGCTCTCGCACAGTCGGGCTCCAGTTCTTAAATTTTCCAAGGCATTCAAATTACGTTTTTTGCGTGATTCACTGCTCCAGGAAGAGTATAAGCTGAGCGGATAGGTTCTGTAGTGGCTGTAAAGTAGTCAAGCACGAAACAAAACCTCTCTGGAGGGGACCTTAGTAGAGACGTTTCAAGCTTCCAGTCAGGACGCGACAAGCCCTTTTTGCTTTTGTGGCGAAGGCATCGCAACATGTGGCACAATTGGCATAGAAACGGCTACCTTGCATTATGTCGCTTCACCGGTGTTGGCAAAATAGAGTAGTTATGGAGCCGCCTAAAGGAAGCGTGGGTTCTGGGCGAAGAAGCTGTGGGGGCGCCCGAATGTTTACTAGCTGTTGACGTCAGTCAGTGTTTGGTTGTGGGCAGGTGTGTAAAAATACCAGTAGTAGGTTCCATTGTGTTGTGTGAATGCAATCTCCCATTGTCATAAGTGCTTTTTCAGCAAAATAGACAAACGTGATCAATGTTTACATTTCTTTCTTTAATTCAGCTGTGTTTATGACCAAACATTTGATTTTCGTCCACTTTCTAGTAGGCCAGAAAGCCCTCTGACCCTTTGGTGAAAGTGCGTGTAAGGCTTTGTAGCACTTCCTGACAGGCACAGTTCCCTTGGCCTTTCAATGCTATTTCTCATGCTGTGATGAATTAGAAGCAATCCATTCAAGTGTTCGGAACAAAGCTCAATGAAAAGTTGTCCACAGGTCAGGTCAAGGGGGAGGACGGTGTCGCGGTGTTGCCATGGGAACCGAGACTAACTGGGAAAACTCAATTTTCTTAGCCCATCTTGAGCTAAAACCATTGCTGGAACTTGAGTGATTTGTGTGGGAAACTACAGAAATGATGATGCAGGATTATCACCAGGGAAACAATTAGAAGTTAATGCTAAACCTAAAAAACTGAAATAATTAGGAGATGCATGTTATCTGTGCCCCAGACATAATTTGTTTCATTTGTTAAACCAAATTTGAAATCCTGAAATGTTAAGTGTGAGTTAGTGAGTAAGTCATTTATACATTGATGTTTTCTGGGTTAATGTCCTTTGGCTTTGTATACGGATCGGCGTCTATGTGATGCACATTTTTGTGCAAACTATGAATTATGGACATGTTTCTTGTTGGGCCGTATAGGGATTATGGAATTTCCTCAAAGGAACAAGTTAAATCCAACCAATCACGTGTGGAAGTATAAAGTCTCAGAGACGTGGAGGTCAGCATTTTGCTTAGTCTAAGGGATTTTGTAGGACTAGGAGGTGTCATTATTTTATCTATGCTGTCTGACTGACGTGTCGGACTGCTGACAGGTTATTGACATGGAAATCAACAGCGTTTAGGGAATCAGTGGAGTTCCCCAGCCCACCGTGCTGAGCTCACTGCTTGACCTGCGGTGGTAGAAAAGTTGCCCCTTTTTGTTTTGTTCCTGGTTGTCCATGTATTCTCATAGATTTCCCGCTATCGTGCTAACGCTAGATGTTCCCTTTTGTCTCCCGGGGGGGTTGCTTTGTCACGTGTTGGTTTCTCAATCAAATAATTTTGAGCGTGCCTCATCGCCACACCGCACTCAACTCCACACACTGGGCCACCAGCGAAACAGAAGATCAAAGAAAACTGTGGATTTATAGGTGTTAATGCAAGCGGAGAGAATTTAAACGATGGCCTCCAGTTACGTTAAAACATTTTGATTGTCCGCACATGTCTAAATATTTAAATTTTATATTTAGATTTTATAGATTTTATATATGTATTTATTCAGTCCATAGTATTACTTTTTGTGTTTTTTTTTTTGTAATATAGTCATTATATTACATAATATAGTAACATAGTCAGTGGTCAGTGAATTTATAGGTAGTGGCATATTTTATTTGGACATTTTCCCATAATTATGTGAAAAGACAAATTCCATCCTTCATTTAACCTGTTCAATTCTTTTTTCACCCCCCCTCTCCCCGCACAATCATTTGCTCATTATGTCATATTTGTGCGGCAGTAGAGTGGATACTTTATGTTCCCAGGGGGTGCAGAACGTCAATAACAGCCTGAAGTAACCTGTGCGGACGGTGGATGATCTCAGACTGCAGCCCTAGCGATTGGTTTGGGATGAAATGAGTGGCCCCAGTCTGTCAGGGTTCTGTTTCATTGCTGTAATGCGAATCTTGTGACGCTGCGCAGACTGCTCTTGGGTTAATAAGTACTGTGGAAACTTTCCCTCCTGTCCCCGAGTCTCAGAAGTGAGGCAATGGCCTGAAGGCGGTTTTGCGGAAGGTTATCTTATACTCATGCCTGTGTGTTTCAACTGCGCATATAGCAAAGCATTTATTAAAATATAAAAAATAAGTGCATGAATAAGTGAACTAATTAATAATGAGAAAAGTAACTCTGGATTAACCTTTAAACCTTTAAGATTAAATATTTTCCATTTAAAACCTGAGTTCTCCTTACTGTTGTATGCTATGATTTAGCATTTAGCCCTGCTTTTGTGTTATGGTTTCCTCCTGGTGTGTACTGAACTGGAACTCAGTGGTCAAGCACAGAAGTCTGTGGTTAAAGACAGTGTCCAATGAGTTTGCTGGACTCATTTTGGTGTCTAATGGTCTGAAGAGATGGGTAAGTGTGCACCCGGGGGTGGGCTTTGACTTCAGTCTCACAAAATAGATAGATTTGTTTCTAATGATCTGATCCCAGCTTTTCATTAATGATTTCCTTGCCTCCCCTGTCATAGGTGAACCGAGCACTTTCTCTGGGATTAACAGTGAATGATTGATGTACTGAAGAATATTTGCATTAACAAAATTTAGCCCCTGTTTGTATAAACAAAAAGCATGAGCAGTGCGTTGTGGCGATGAAAGTCTGTTCAGTTTATGGGTGGAAAAAATTATGAATTAAAATGAATTCATTTACAGACATAAAGGGAAAGTTTGAACAGCATGTGAAAGGCAGCCCTAACTGGTACAGATGAGTTTCCTGTTTGTTTACAAAATTTGCTGCTCAAACAGTTCTGACGGCTGCGTAATTGTTTTTGAGTGTCAGTCAAAATAATTAAAGTAAGGTAATGAATGTTATCTCAAATTACAAGCAAAATCTGAAATGACTCAAATTAAGTAAGTATTTCCCCCCTTTTTAGTAAAATATTGTGTTCAAACGGACTTCAAATATGTTAATCTGTTTCTTTAATTTTGCTAAACCCGTACTTGTTGTAAGTTCTTAACCCAATTTCCGACTTCTGATGGAAAATCTCTGTAGGCTGCGGCGCTGGGAAGCGCTGTCCAGCTAACCGGCCTATTGAATGTGGGAGGGCTGCAGTCCTCTTGGTGGTCAGGAACTTCCCAGCCCTGACTGTGTGACTCCCAGAAAGGCCAGTGGGCCCTTTTCTTTCTCTTTATTGCTGTTTATCTTATTCAAAGAGGTTGAAACCAAATCCCAAGGGACTCTGGTTCCCTTAGAGACTGATGCTTGTTTAGTCTCTGTCTCCACCGTTGTTTGGGCCCACTGTGACCCCCCACCCCAAACACACATCACACATCTTTTAGTTACCTAAGACAAATCACTATCGCTTGTTTTATTGGTTGCAGTAACAATGGCAAGTGCTTTCGGAGAGTTTCCTTTAGGCTGGAATACTTTATAATTGGTGTATTTTATTCCAGATGAATTTATGCTTAATTAACATTTGTTTCAAAGGGATTTTTGTGGTGTTGTTCTACAGATATATTTTGAAGAAAACATTTTGGGCAGGCAGCCTAGTTTTAGTGGAATCTAGAACAATTGCGTGGCAAGAAAATTCAGTCTTTCTTGAGTTCTTAGGTCTCATTGTATCATACAAGTTGAGATTTTGTGAAATAATCAGGATTTGTTGGATTTAAGACCAGTACGATTGGGAAAGTAAGCTTAGAGGAGACAGGTTTGGACTCATAATCACAGTCTAAGGCTAATCTTTGTGTGAAACCGGGCCTCTAGTCAGCAACAGGCGAAAATCCTGTAACCGGTTTGGATCATTTTCAGTGTAAAGGGCCAACCTGGCTTTGCAAATGTCTGCTCAGGGACCTCGATTCATTAGCACAAATCAAGCCACAAATTGATGTGGGTCATGGCTGGCTAGCTCACTAGAGTCCCACAGAGTAGTCACGCCACGCTGATGTGTGTGCCTGAGCGGTGTTGCCGTGGTGAAAGTGCCAGTGTAAGTCTCGTCTCCCTGCCCCTGTATAACTGTCCTGATCATTACATCAACACAGCATGGGCCAATAATTACCTGTTGAGCGAAATTAAATAAATCCAGTGATTTCCGAGAATTATACGGTGATTTTAGTTACCATTGTTCAGTGCTTTTATAAAGTGATTTATAAAGAGATTTTACAGTTTCCTGCGTTTGATGCTTTATAGCCATTTTAGACTTACCAGTGTTCAGTGTTTTATACAGTGATTTATAAAGTGATTTTGCAGTTACCAGTGTTCGGTGCTTTATAAAGTGATTTATAAAGAGATTTTACAGTTACCTGCGTTTGGTGCTTTATAGCCATTTTAGACTTACCAGTGTTCAGTGTTTTATACAGTGATTTATAAAATGATTTTGCAGTTACCAGTGTTCGGTGCTTTATAAAGTGATTTATAAAGAGATTTTGCAGTTACCAGTGTTCGGTGTTTTATACAGTGATTTATAAAGTGATTTTGCAGTTACCAGTGTTCGGTGCTTTATAAAGTGATTTATAAAGAGATTTTACAGTTACCTACGTTTGGTGCTTTATAGCCATTTTAGACTTACCAGTGTTCAGTGTTTTATACAGTGATTTATAAA
>JAOYSI010003291.1:16217-27310 GCA_025775065.1 Hiodon alosoides
ATTTCCAGTTTCCGATGGGTAATAGTGAAGTTGTTTTGTTTTCGCTGCCGTGGGTTACGCTGTCGCAGTTGCTTTCCATATTTAAATGTTTTTATCAAGCGGGGATGCAAGCGTCCAGGATTTGGCCATGCCTCCGGTGACCTGCAGTGTGGTGACAGAGCAATCATGGTGCACAGAGACGGCATGTTTGGGAAAGGGATGGTGCAGGCTCAGTTAGCGGGACGATAAAAAGGTTCTGAAAGAAGTTAATTCTTGCCATCAATGAGGTTTCTTTAAATTTTTAGTACATATCATGAACCAACATTTATTTTGTTAACCTATAACATTAAAGTAATGTAATCATCAATGTAAAAAAAGTATAATGTGAAGTTTGAAGTGATGGTTGGTTCTTCAGATTTACTGCGGGGGGAGGGAAGCTGTGTCACTGATGACTGTTTGAATGGGATTCTGGGAAACGAGGTTTTTATTAGATAAAATTAATAACGTTTGATATTGGGTTGGCAATTTTTATTCTATTTCAGTTTAGTTTATTTAAGATATCAGAGAAAAAACATTGAATATTACAGTCTTGCAATTGAAATGTGTCTTTCCTTGGTCTGGGTGAGCGTGGACCGCTGAAAGTGTTCGACTGGAAAATCTGAGACTCTTCAGGAAAACGCTCCACCACAGATATTTTCTCTTGATATTATCAATATTATTCAGAAGCCAAAATATAAATGAGATCAAGGATAAGTAAAGACTCGATTTTAGAAAAAAACGTATTCCCCACCGTCAGACCTGGGCTTATATTAAAACATATTATGGAATATTAAAACACAGGCTGTTTTATTACGATGATGTTGTAACAGTAAAATGCATCTAAATGCAGTCAACATGTGAGTTAACCTCAGTGACCTCTAAGGAAATGACCAGTGTATGTTTTCTTATTCTGTATTTCTGTCACTGAATGCCTCTCGTTTCATGTCCCGTGCCCCTTAATGTTTTTGATTTTGATTGTCCCAGGGCTGTATGCTTGATTAAGCCCCAAGAATCCTGTTATTGTGTTTTGCTACAGCACTGCAGTACTTTGCCAGACCCCGCTGGTGGGTGGATGGGTGTGACACAGACTTGGCGATGCAGAGGGGACAGGCTCAGTGAGCGCCATGGTCGCATTGTAACCGGACATTCGAACACCTGTGCCTGCCTCTCTTTCCTCTGGCCCCAGGCCCTCCTCCTCCCCCCCAGCCCCAGTGGCTATTGTGATGCATGTGATGAATAGCTTATCTCTGGTCAATGAGAAGGAGCACTGTGACGTTGTGAGCGGCGGCGCTAGCCCCATGCCTGAGCCCCCTCCTCCCGCGCCCGCCCCTGTCATTCCTCCTCCTCCGCTGGCCCCTCCGCCGCCGCCACCGGCCCCCAGCGCCCCTCCGCCGCCCCCTCCACCGCCCAGCTCCCCTCCGCCGCCCCCTCCACCCCCGCCACCCCCGCCACCGCCCAGCGGTCCTCCGCCGCCGCCACCCCCGCCTCCGGCCGCCGGCAACCCCCTGCATGGCCTGCGCAAGAAGCGCCGGGTCCGCAGCTTCTTCTGGAAGACCATCCCGGAGGAGAAGGTGCGCGGCAAGGCCAACATCTGGACCATGGCCGTGCGGCAGCAGCAGTACCAGATTGATGTGCGCAGCGTGGAGGAGCTCTTCGGTCAGCAGGAGGAGGCCCGCCCCGCACCCGGCAGCACCTTGCGTCACGGGGGCAGGGCCGGGGGCTCCTTCAAAGAGAACAAGGAAGAGGTGAGTCGGGACAATATGCAGGGGCTGAGGGTCCTGGGGGTGTGTGTCCTTATAAGAAGATATGTCAGTACGAACGCTAGAGGTACGTGTTCACTATGTGCTTAAGGATTGTCTGATGGAGGCTCTTGTCCTGTAAGGCTATTACCCCTGTGACATTTAGACTTCCCTGCATTTTTTCACAATAAGACTGCTAATGTTACCTGTCTGGATAATCACAATGTTAGTTAATGGTAAAAGCTTAAAGTTGTCGCTGTCAAAGCCCGTAGAGAGGGGAGATAAATTAATTGATAGGGCAGCTAAATTAATGTGATTGATTGTTCTTATTTGCCATTTAATTTTGTGGTTGGTTTAAAGTTTATTGATAATAAAGTCAATAATAAATCAATTCCCACTTATTCCCTCACTACTCCCAGAGTATGTGAAATGGCTGCAGTATTTCATTATCAAACATTTTTATCATAAGCAAAAACAGGGGCCTCATTAAAGTGCTGTCCTGTTGTCCCCTAGGTATCTCTGTGCTACTGGATATATTATATTTATAGTACCTGTAGTTTGTATATGACACATGATATCAATCTTTCTTTTACGTCAATGTGTCAAAACAACACAATGACAGACATAAATCACACCTCTGATCCCACATCCTTTAACAAATCAAAACAAGTAGATCCTTGGACAAAGAACAATTAGGTTTTTTTTTTCTTTCTGAGATTGCATTTCTGCACAATTAAAGCAAGGTCCATTAACTGGACATAGCTGGTCAAGTGAATTAGAAGCTTTTTTAAACCCTTCCAATTAACCCTGAGAAGGATTACGGCCCGGCCTTTGTGTATCTTTCCCACGTAATCACGGAGCGTTGCAGTTTAGTGCTGAGCGGTTCTGCGCGTATGACCGCCGCGAGATCCCGGTCCCTGTCCCATTGCGGAGGTGCAGCGAAGATCACGTCGCTTGATGCATGCAGGGAAGTCGTTTTGGCAAAGGGGAGCTGCCCCACAGGACACTAGACGCACCCAGCGCCACTGGCCCGACAGGGAAAAGAGTTAGATGTTACGTGGTTCATGGCCGATGCAGTTGATCGTCGACGGAGCCGAACACGTTTCCTGCTGGGGTTCCTGTCATTGGGCTCGCGTCAGTTTCGCAGTGGGAAATTCCACAAAACTAGCCCGGCGCAGCAGCTTTTGCTGAAGCCGTTAATCAGACTCACCTTCAGCGTGGGCAGGCGGAGGGCCAGTCCTTCTGTGAATATTTACATGTGCTTCATGTTCAAAACGCAAGCTGGCTGAGATGTTTTTGTTTTTGTTTTCAGATCAGCATCCTGGACCCGAAGCGAGGAATGAACATGGGCATTTTCCTCAGGCAGTTTAAAAAGTAAGCCTCCGACCGACACACATACGCAAACAGAGAACTCAAGTTTCCCAGGGGGAAACGTTGAGCGCTTCGAAATGAAACCTAATGATACCGTGACAACAGGTTTACGGGACAAGCCTACCTAGGCAGGTTTGAACGGACATGCTGTTCTCTCGGGCCTGTGAGAGAAGGCTTGTGCGTGGCGGCTGCTTGATATTACAGGATTGTTGGTAAATGTTGGCAGAGAGGGTGACATTGCTGCTGACATTTAAACTCGGGTGAATATGACGTTTTCGTCTCCGTTTCACCGCCCACATTAAACAAATTAAGGGGTTGATTTTGTGTCGCAGGCTGTTTTTCCCAGGAAAGGGTAGAAATGCTAATTAGCCCCAAGGTGGCCCGTTTGGTACAAAAGCGATGAACGGTTAACTTGTGAGGTCAGCCTTAAAAAAGAACGTGATGTTGGAACTATTATTCAAACGGCTCTCTCACTCACTCTTATCAAACCATGGTAAACGAGGAACGATGATGTCATATTTGTTGTAACAGGAGTGGTATGAATGGAAAAACAGGTGGAATTATATTCATATCTCTGCGACAACAATATTACTTCCAATTAATGTGAAGGATAATTGTACCCGGTATCAGGTGTTAATAATACACTGTTACCATGGAATGATAATGTAAACACTTCGAGCTTCTTTGAGCTTAGTGTTGCTTAGACACAGTAAATCAATGATAATTACAGGTCTGACTTATGATGGACTATTTGTTCGCAGTAAAACAAATAATTAGATGGTGCATTCCATGATCGATCTGTATTAAGATTGTGTAGAGGTGCACTTTAAGTGCAAGACATTTGCCCTAAGATCCAAAATAAGAAATGGTGAAAAAAATTTAATTCTAAGTTCGAAAAATATGCTATAATTTTATTTTGGATAAAAAGAGAATATTCTCCTGGTTTATGTGTGCTTTTTCCAAGATAAATACCTTTGTACGGTTAAATCGTTAGAAGAGAACGCAACTAAAGATCGGCACTTCTAGGGAGTTTAGTCCCGAGGCTCTCTTTCAGTTGTGTGTTGATTTATAGGGTGCGTTGTAAAACGCCGGACGGCGTTTCTGTGTGTTCCCCCATAAAGACTGTAAATATCACCTAGCAGACTTGGCTCAGCATGGCCTTTTTTCTCAGTTCTCAGTCAGCTGCTGATGACAGCATGTCTGCTGAGGACCCACTGGGGACTCTCCCCCTCCACAGGTCCGCCGTGACCTTTAAAAGGCCTCGGAAACAGTGTGACACCCTGACATAGGGTGCTACTAAAAAACTTTTACATGTTTTAGTCTGGTACTTACATTAATGGCCCAAACAACACACGAAACACGCCTTTACTCTACTCTACTCTATAAATGGATAACAGAAAAAAAAGACAGCGTTTTGCCTAGGGCTTCTTCAGGTCACTAGTAATAGGTAATGAGTAATTAATTCATAAACAGCCAAGTGAACCTTGACATCACTTTAGAATTACAGTTCTCCGTTGTTTAGGTTTGTTGGGAACGAATGCGTATGATAAAGCTTTTTATTTACCAATGTAGGGCCACACTTTTTTAGATCCTCCTACACAAGGTTTTTGATAAATATTTTTTCCTTTTTACTCTTTAAGAGAACAATTAATGTTCTGTGTTCTCTTTACTCAAACATGTTTCACTTCCATGTCGCTAAACAAACAGTTTGGAATGCAGTTACTGCAATGGAATGAGGCACGTAATGTAATTTTACGTTCCTAAAGCAGTGGTTCTGAGTGGTTTGCAACGTTAAGTCTATGTCTGTGTGGGGGGGCTTTGTGGGATGGGGGCTGTCTTACACATTATAAAGTGATACATAAAAAATAAAAATAAAATAAAAATATATATAAATATTTATAAATATACACAGTATAATTTAAATTTAAAATTAAGATGGGGAAACATGCGTTGTCAGGTATCTTGATCGTAAAACAAGCAATTGTAAAGAAACAAGCAATAAAGAGACATTAATATAACCTGTAGTGATGGCTGAAAATGCCTGATTACTTTTAATGTGGTGATAATGGGACCTCCCACTGTCTCCCCCGTTCCATTCACTTCAGCCACGCGACACTATTATCCACTCCCCCCCCACCCCACCCCCATGTGGCACGTGAATAAAGAAGGTGCCGGCATAAACGACTGAAACCAAATGCCTCAGTTTCATCCCGGCCTTCCTGTGTACACCTGGGAAACGCATGCAAATACTAATTGTTTAGTTCAGATAACGCTGGAGCACTGGATGATATGATCACATTTCATTGGATAGGAGCGCTAAAAGCTCAGATCTGTGATTGAGACATATAAATAAAACGGTGAGCTGAATTAGGCGAACGCTGAGATGGTGCGAAGCCTTTTTGAGGATGCCTACAAGTGGCTCCTCATGGTTTGCATGTCAGTAATGAACAGCAGTCCGCTGAGCTCCCGGCAGGTTTGCATGTGTCTCAGTGATTTTCATAACCTTCTATTGTGTCATGGGAGGGCCTCTTCCAAGGCCCAGTCTTGCCCAGAGCGGCCTATCAGGGCTCAGCGTTACAGAGCACATGACAGCAGGCATGACGTCGACAGAGCTAGCAGCTTGCTCTGTATGGTTCTGCTGTGTCGAGCTGTTGGCTGTAAGTGTGTTCATCCTGAAACGCAGGATGAAGTGAAGAAGTGCCTCCTCGTCAGTAGAACACAAATAAATAAATAAACAAATAACATATATTGAGAAATAGATAAATACATAAATAAACATGTGAACGCTATACAATTCTGCCACCTCAGTTACGTAAAAATCGGTTAAAGAAATGGGTTAAAAGGGACTATCTTAATTGTGCGGTCTGTTAATTTAACGTGGAGATAAATAAAGGAAACTTCTCTTCACATTGTCTTCCAAACTGTGGGCAGCCTGAAACCTCAAACATACACGCATGCCCATGCCACGTGCTCTTTGTGTAGTGGGCTGAATACGGTTGATGACTTTGGTTCGGGAGGCGGTACTTCCCACACTGCTGTACAATATTATGTGACATCCTAGGGAGGTGCAATTTGCGATTTAAACCTTAGGAAAATGTAGATATCCTGGGAAGTAAAAATGTAAGAGGTAACTTTAGACAGCATACATTTCTGTCTGGTTCCTGAATTCTGTAGCTCTGTAACATTTGTTTACACAGGACAAGGTGCACCTTAGGGCATAGGAAGCCAAGGGTACACGGGACAAGGTGCACCTTAGGGAATAGGAAGCCAAGGGGAATGATGGGCAGAGTGATGGGACAGTGATGCCCTATGTGTACTTTCAGAGGCCTACACTTGCTGCAGACGGACCTGGACAGAAATATGATTCTATTCTACAAATCCTGTAGGGTGCTCCCCGATTTCTTGTGGAATCACTGCTGAGCTCTTTCACCTGAGTGATAGTCTTTTATACCCCTGTCAATCTCGCAGGGCGGATTCAGACACTCCCACTCTTGTTATTAGTCCACACTCGGCCTGGGTACTTAAACTTAGGGTTTGTTATCTGTCGAGAGGAAGAACCATATCTATCTCTATCTGAGAGTGTGCCTGGGGCCAACCACTGTGACTTTACCTTCTCCCAGGTCTAACGAGTCCATCATCGAAGACGTCCGCTTCGGCAACAGCAAGCTGTACGGCGCCGAGCCCCTGAGAGAGCTTCTGAAGCTGTTACCGGAGCAAGAGGAGGTGAGCCAGAACCAGAACCAGAGGACCTTTGTCACCGCTCATTAATGAGTCAAATAGCCAGGGAGAACAGATTCACCATCCGCCTACAGGGCATTAGGGCAATGTGTCAGAGGGATGCAGTTAGGCATGGTCTGTCAGTCAGCCCGCCATCTTTCTGGTTATGACCGTATGTATTCTAATGTGAAGTCAGATTTAAAATGCATTACTAATCTCAGGTTGCACTTTATATTAGGGAGGAAACTGCATGTGTAATCGCAGTTGTTTATCTTATAACGTATTATCTCATTAACCAAATCTCTCTTCTTCCAATCCCCCCAGCCCAGCACTATCATTAAATCTTTTTTTGTGTGACATTTACGCAGCGCTTTTTAAACGCAACTAATTACTTTCTGTTTTTGCAGAATATGTTTTGTCTGCATAACACACAATGTGACCCAAATCCCCCATAATTATCTTTCGCCGTAACTCTTCTGGGGCTCAGAGCTCCATTTAACGGGGACTCAACTTCCTCCAAAATACTAGCATAACCAGTGTTTGGCTATGCATCGGGTGCACTCTTGTTATTAAGTTATCTTTCTCCCTGAGGTTTCCTGCACCGCAAGGTATCGGGTTTGAATCCCTTTCCCGTAACCTTCACCCGCTGGGAATACGCGTGCCGTTCCTGTTTGAGGGCGCCGCGTGTCTCACAGTGGACATTTTCTATTCCCCTCGGTTTTTCCACTGGTGCGGTCCTCTCTGCTGATACCATGTCAGAGAGTGGAGTTTAAATCCACTGCGGAACTAGCAGATTAGCAAGCACAGAAAGTGTGTGCTTTTGAAGGCTGTGGTTGGTGGTGTTGGGCCAGTGTTGGAGGGGGAACGGACATAATGGGTATTTGTGAATTGCAGCTGAAATGACAGGGTGGGGGTTCGCCGGGAGCTTCCTGTTATGAGCTTTTTCGCCGGAGGTTGTCGCTTTGATTTATTGGCTTCCGAAACTATTCCACCAACAGCAGAACGGGAGTCCGACAGGAGAGACATTGTTTGTGGGAGATCTAGCTGATGCACTTAGTTTTAGCGTGTCGCAGAGGGGCGTGGCGGAACAGGAGGATGTGAAAGCAGCCTGACACCCATGCAGCCTGCAGAGCTTGTTTTAATCGCTCTGTGCCCTCAGGTGAAGAAGCTCAGAGCGTTCAACGGAGATGCCAGCAAACTGACCCTTGTGGACTCCTTTATGTATCTTTTGATCCAGGTGCCAAGGTAGGAAGGCCCATTATTCTTGACCATGCCCATTGTGTGCGCTGTAGTTGAATGGTTGCTTAAACAATGTTAAGGTATATTTGTGGCATTGTTCAGAAAGGCTTGTGTTGGAGCTAATAAAGGTTTTCACTCTCAACAGTTTTGATGTTCGTATTGAGGCTATGGTGCTCAAGGAAGAGTTCTTCCCCTCCTGTCTGGTGATGAGCCGGGAAATCGATGTCATCCGTGCGGCAACTAAAGGTAACGAAAACTCCCACCGGGATAGGGATGTCGGTGCCTGCAGGTGGCCTAGATCTCTCAACCATGTCAGTACTGCATTTCACCAGGACCAATTAGCGCCAAGCTGCGTTGCAAGGGCTTTGTGGGCTGGGTTCTGCCGTTCTCCCACTGCGCAAATTACAACCAAGCTCCTAAACCTGAACTGTGGCCACTCAGGAAAATAAATGTGTCCACGGTGCTTCTATTGCAACCTCTCCCAGGCATCTAGACAATTTTAATGGTTAATTCATGGAGCTCTTATGGATTAATTCTGCTTTGACAAGTTCATCTGCAAAATATTTCATTTGTTTTCAGAAGTCTCCTAAACTGTTCTGAAACTATTATAGTTTAGTTTTTTTCCCGAATTCTCCCGTCTGCTGGATGCTGCCAGCTTGCATGTGCATAATTTTAAAATATGGTTCGACATGCAAGGTGTGACACTGGATTTCATTAGCTTCGGCAGACTTGGCAGTCTGTGGACGGTCAGCCTATTAATGAGTTATCTGCAGAGCACAGTTCTTCCCCCGTCTGGCTCGGTTTCATCTTGCTGAATCACACTTTCTCGCTGTCATGAGCCCAGAGAGAAGCTAGTGCGCCCAGAAGTCAAATGGGCCCGGCTTTGTCTGTGCCCTGCGCTATATTTAGAAATTGGTGAGCAGTGGAACAAGTCCTCCGCATCCATTCATTTCTCAGTGGCTTGCTTCACTTTCCGTTCTTTATCCCCCTAAACAACAAGCCTGATGTTCATATATCAAACACATCTGCTCGCCTGGTGCTACAGAGTACATACAGAAGTGCATACTCCCATGCATGGAAGGACACCATCAGTAATCCCAGGGACAGAACAGGTAGCCGTGGTAATTGGAGAAGACAGTCTTGTTTCACTGCTATGATTGGATATCCATTTATTTCCCGCAGAACTCATGACCTGTGAGGAGCTGCATGCCATCCTGCACTTGGTGCTCCAGGCCGGGAATATCATGAACGCCGTAAGTAAACGGCTAACCGACGTCACGGGGAATGGGGAACGGTTCCCCACGTGGTAATTCAACCCCCCGCTGTCCCTGCGCAGGGCGGCTACGCCGGCAATGCCGTGGGCTTCAAGCTGTCCTCCCTGCTCTCGCTGGCTGACACCAAGGCCAACAAGCCTGGGATGAACCTGCTGCACTTCGTGGCTCTGGTGAGTGAGAGAGTGAGTGGGGGAAGTGAGCGCTGGCCGCCATGTGGAGGAGCGACAGCACAGCGTGGACCACGGGGAGTCGCCTCAAGAATTGGGTCGTGCGTTGGCTGTGTACATGTCTCACATTGGGGGCTCTCTCCACACAGGAAGCGCAGAAGAAGGACGAGAGCCTGCTGAAGTTCCCTGAGAAGCTGCAGCACGTGCAAAGCGCAGTCCGGTAAAGGCCGTGCGTTGTGCGTTCACCAGAGCTGGTAGCACAGTCAAGCCTTTCCCCTTGATACTAAACAGAAGCACAGAAGTTAAACTTCATACTGCGTTTGCAATGTAGCGCTTTTAGCAGCATACAAGCCCAGACTGAGACCGACGGGCCTTGTTGACAATGCAGTCTTTTCCCTGAAGTTGTCACCTCTGTGTGAGGTCATTTTTGCACTACATATGGCTACCCTGTAGATGAGTGAACATCTGATGAAGTTACCGTGATTACTCTGCTCTCTCAGAATATCGGTGGAAAATATCGAAGTGGAGTTTGAGTCCTTGTACCTGAGGACAAGGTCGGTGGAGGAGAAGATCCAGACGGATGCAGAGCTGCTGCTGCAGCTGGACGATTTCCTGCAGGTGAGATGATGCACCTGATGCCCCAGGTGTCACTCGATGAGTTCTGTTCTTCTGCCAGGTGTACATGTTGGTCGGTTAGATATTTAGGACACGTTTGTCTGTATTGCACCACTCATACCTATGCCCAAATCTAACCCTCACCATATCCTTTTTGTGACTATTTGTCTATGCATAGTACGGATCAATGCTTTCTCCCGGGAAAGGAATTTCTCTTCTGGAAATTAAGTTCAGTAATCACAGCTAGCAGGGCAACAACTGTCGGATATTTCTTCATTTGTTGCAAGGTGATGAAAAGCCTGGAGAAAAGAGGGTTAGGGTTAGGGTTAGAGTTAGCGTTAGCGTCTGGGTTAGGGTTAATGTGCACATTGTTTTCACGGATGTCCTACAGGGCTGTGATGTTGCTTTTTGAGTGGTTTGAGAAGCAGGAAGACATCCGCCCGCCTTCCAGTCACTGGCCCCGGTCCACTGGAGTATTTTTCGGGAAATTTTGGGGGAAGCACCCCTTTTAGACCAGCACAATGTTAATCCTTTGTGGAAGGAATGGTGACGGATTCCTGTGAGACAGTTCAGACCGTTGTTAACTCGAGGATTTACTCACGTTGTCCTGGCAGTAAATAAACAAACAATACCTTTCTTGTGCAAGTCGCAAATTGGATGAACATAACAATACATTCCAGTTTGGTAACCACTTTGGTAATCAGTTGTTTAGAAATATGTCAAACTAGAAAACTAGATTTAGGGTGGTTATAATGCTATTAAATGCTATTACATAATACAAATTAATATAAATTCAAGTTAGCTAGTTATAATGAAATTATTTTCTTTGTGGGTACAAAATGTTTTATATCTTATATATAATATATATTATATATATGTGTGTGTCTGTGTGCATGTCTGTGTCTGTGTGCATGTCTGTGTCTGTGCGTGTCAGTGTCTGTCTGTGTGCGTGT
>JAOYSI010003291.1:33574-48173 GCA_025775065.1 Hiodon alosoides
AGTGTTCAACGAAGTCTTTGGCATCACACTAAGCTAAATCCACATGTCTTTTTTAACAGAACCAATGTTGTTTGTTTATTTTAGTTTTACTAACCTAAAAAAGTGTCCTGGTTGCTACTGATTTTTAAAAATCCAGGCCTGATCTTTGTGTTTTTACCTTATTTACCTCAGGGTCTCGCTGTAATGAGTAGACACCACAGTCCTTTGTTAACACTGGTCACTTTTAACAAGCCTCTCATATGCTGAAATTCATTAAACCGCACTGTTTCAATTTATTTTCCAGTTGCTGTACTAATTGTGTGATACATATTTTTTGTGAGAATAGCAGCTTATTTTCGGTTTCCATGGTATCCCGACTGAGTCTGTGTTGTCCTGTGGGCTCTGACCTCTGACCTCTTTATCTTCCTAAGTGTCCCTGACTGTTAGTTCTGCGCCCCCTGTTGGCTAAACCAGCACAATGTCTTCTGTCTCTGCACTTCTGTCCGGCTCGCACACATTGCATAGTTGACTCAGTAGATTCCCTTATCAAGAGCAGCTTTTAGATATTTAAACGTTTGGGTATTGACCAAAGGAATTCTGTTCAGGTGCCCTGCTCATGGGTACAACGGTAGTTATTCTCAGTGTGGACTCTCATTACCAATAACTCAGGCGAAGTGGGATATCCTGTCCCCCATTGGCCCAGGCTGTGGCAGACAGACTCTGGGCTTAGGGTTGCCTGGTGATTCCTTCAAAGAAGCCACTGGCTACTACCATATCATCTGCCTTCATCCCCCATGGAAGGCTTTCGACGACCTGCCCGACTCATGACGGTCATTCAGCCACATTTCTGCGATCTTTTTTTAAAATTCGTAATGAAGGTGATATATTTTTTCTTACTTTGGGAGGAGTATTTATCTGTGGGGGGGTTATTAAGCTGATCAAGGTGTTTCTCTGTGTAAAACATAAATTCCTCCTCAGTGCCAAGACCTTTGGAAAAGATATACTGGAAACAGTGCTACTATACCTCATTTTCTTGAGTCTAAAGTTGTTTTAATATTTGGGCCATTTTGACATCTGAATACAAGAATTAGTAATTAGTAGTGAAATTGTTTAAATGCGTACACCATATCCAGTATATAACAGGGGAATACAGCTACAGTGTATTATGTTTTTACATACATGCTGAAACAAGCTGATTTTAGTTTTCAGCCAAATTAAGTAAAAGGGTTGTGTACAGGCAGAGCGACAGCTTGAGTGGCATTACCACCACCAGGGGGCAGCATCTCCTCCCTCCACACAACATTCACTTCAGGAATGGCACAAAGCAAGGCTCAAGGCGGGAAATACTACCAACACAGTCTATGCCCCATACCAGAAACAAAACACATACACGAAATTTCACATCTGTCCAACAAAGGATGTGGCGTTGACCTGACTAGCATGCTATTGTAAACGGACTCGGTCCAAAACCAACCACTGGCTTTTTACCACAACTTTCATCACTGTTGCTGGGAATCGAACAGAAGTCGTCACGACCTCTTTAAAACAAGAGCAACATGAGTAACAAGAGTACCTTCAGCCAAAGACTGAGCCTTAAGCTCCAGGAACAAATAATCCTCTTCAACGCTAGGGAGTGACGTCACCGTCAGTAGCGAGCTCATTCATAACAAGCCCCACCAACCTCTCAAGAACGATGATATATTAACGTCATACTGAGCATACTTGTTCTAAACACAACGTGATATTACATAAAACATATTTTAAAAAGTACAGATTGCCAGATCGTATTTTGTTTCATGTATAGGAAAACACAATTTTGCTAACTTTAAAACTAGAAAGCAACGAACCTTCACCAATGAATAGGGAATTCAAATCACGTGTTACCACTAGAGGGAGCAAGTCCACAAATCTCTTAATGATTTATTCCATGTCAAGCATGTTCTCAATGAGTTTTAGTATTTTTGGCTTTATGGTTTTATAATTAGTGCGGGTGACATCTATTGGATAAAAAGTAAAACTAAACACAAAACGTGAGTCCGTGACAGTGTTGTGATCCTTAATAAGGATTAACCAGTGTCATAAACAGAGGCAAAAAACTAATGGAAAAACTCAGTAATTCACTGTGGAAATATGGAACATCATACAAGCAATAACGTTACCTAGTACCAGGTAAATAATCCAAATGAACAGTGCAACCTCACAGGAAAATATCATAATACAAAAAATCTAATTATGTAAGTTTTCTGTGACTCATAAGATACATTTTGCTCTATGATACTTAAAGGATCAATTTCCTTGCTTTATAATGTTCACTTGTAGGGTTAAAGGCAAAACAGCCATTTAACCGTCCATGGTTCAGTATAAATCAGTTTTAACTCACCTATTAAAAACAAGTGGCTTTAATTTTATTTTATTTAAGTAATATATACACACACAATTAAAATACAAACAAGTAAAATGTTCTAATAGCATTTAAAAAGTAACAACAAAATGAACAATGCAGAGTATAAAAAGGCCTACTACTACCTATACAGTTGCCTACAGATTAAAAGCATTTTTTAAATTCCAATGCCAAATTCTCACCAATGTGGAATAAATACTACTGTTACACAACACACAATAGACAAACAGTAAATATTAGATACAAAGATGACAAAATGGAAAGTGATTATGTGAAGAAACTGGAAAAACACTAGCATTACACTTAATACAGGAAAGAAGCATTTGGTAACCTCAGTAAAATAGATCAGGAATGGAAGAAATCTATGATTTTATATTCTTCAGTCCGTCTTGGGTTGTTGAAGAAAGCGATAAAACCTAAACATCAAAATATACTGTGAGATATAATATACACCTGGTGGCAATAACAATTATATTAACATAATATTTTTAAGAAATCAATTTCCTCGCTTTATAATGTTGTGACTAGTACATTTAGAGGTAAAACGTAGCCATCTGACCACCTGTTTTTCAATATAAATCAGTTTTAACTCACCCATTAAAAACAAGTGGTTTTAATTTTAATATTTAAGTAATATATATACACGCAATAAAAATACAAAGAAATTAATTGTTCTAATACATTTAAAAAGTAACAACAAATGAAAAATGCAGAGTATAAAAAGGCCTACTACAAACCATAGTTGCCTGCAGATTAAAAGCGTCATTTAAGATAATTCCAAATTGTCACCCATGTGGAATAAATACTACTGTTACACAACACACAATAGATAAATAGTAAATAATAGATAGAAAGATGACAAAATGGACAGTGATTAAGTGAAGAATACTGGAAGAACACTAGAATTACAGTTTAATTGAATTGATGATTTGAACTGAGGAATTTAACAAACCTACGATTTTATATTCTTCAGTCCGTCTTGGGCAGTTGAAGAAAACGATAAGACCTAAACATCGACATATACTGTGTGATATAATATACATCTGGTGGCAACAAAATTTTTAGGAACGTAATATTTTTAAAAGGCTTCGTTACAAACATTGTTTGCCTAAAGCAGATTGTTTTAATAGAGACTAGACTACCTTCGATGCGCATTGTAAACGAAGCTCGATTAATTGTTGTAAAAAGAGATTAACGAATCTCCATTACTTTCAATTGCATACATGTTTTATTATTTATTTTTTATCATTATTCAAAAACACGCAGTATCAAGTATACATGCCCACAATATGAAACAATCACTGTGCTAAAAGACAACGCCGAAGGAACAATGAGGGGAAAAGAGATATAATCAGGGAGAAATGGTTAAACATGAATTACATATGTTAAAAACAATGTAGAAATAGCGTTCCTATTAGAAGAGCGTTTAGTTAATAAACCGATTTTTCAAATTAAATGCAATACCTCCTTTCCCGAATCCGTCAGTAAACGTCGGCTTCCTCATCGCAGCCTTCTTGAGTTCGCTGGTGCAGTAAGCAAAAGGACCAGAATACGGAAGGAAAGAGACCTTTGAACTATCCGTCCATTGAGCGTGTGCATTTGTGCCGTAAAAAGCCCTTTCTAAAAAATGTTTTATAAACATACATTTTTATTTCTCATATTTTTACATTGAATTAAAAAAAAAATTTCGTCCACATTCTCTCAGGCATTTAAATATCATGCCTATTATTAATAAGCATTTTTTACACATTTGATTGTTGTTGTTTTTTCCACAAATCTTTATATGTAATCAAAAACCTGGCCATTACAATAACAAGTTGGTAACAAAGTACAAAAATGGATAAATCACAGACTGAGCACGAAGCAACTAAAATAAAGAAAACCTAATTAATTAATTTTTTTTTTTTTTAAAAAGGTCAGAGGTCTAATCAGAAATCAATATATGTGTGTTTTCGTAAATATCCAAGGCTTGTTTGGTTTTTTACTAATTTCAATGCTTTCTTAAATTTTTTTTTTACTCGTTCAGGAAAACTAAGAAAAGGGGTCTGGCATTCTGGAGCATTCTGATTGGTCGAAACAATGGAGTCATCTGATTGGTGGGAAAAAAATTGAGCCATTTGATTGGCCGAAATATTTTGACCAATCAGATGGCACCATTTTTCGGCCAATCAGATTGATTCATCATTTCCACCAATCAGTTGACTCGATGTTTTCGACCAATCAGATTGCTCCATCATTTCCATCAATCAGGTGGCTCCATTTTTTCGACCAATCAGACTGCTCCATTATTTTGACCAATCAGATGACTCAATTTTTTCGACCAATCGGATTGCTCCATTATTTCGACCAATCAGATGACTCGATGTTTTCGACCAATCAGATTGCTCCCTCATTTCCATCAATCAAGTGGCTCCATTTTTTTCGACCAATCAGATTGCTCTATTATTTCGACCAATCAGATGGCACCATTTAAAAAAAAATGTGTAACGGATACGGACATGGTGAAGTCTGCGCTGCCAAAGCAAATGTTAAGTTACTTACAGGGTAAGTATCCAAATGGTTTAAAACCAAATGCAGATAAAAATTAATACCTTCAGATCGGGATTACCCTCTTAATAGTTAAAGAACAGTCTGATTATATTACCTTTTTAACATAATCTGTTGTACAATGACTGTCAAACACAAACAGAAAATATAGCTGCAAGAAGCCGGAGCAAAACATTAGGCCGTAGACTGAATCACCTAGACCCATGTTACTGAAGTTTCATGCTGGACAGCTAATTTTATTTGAAATTCCATACTTATCTACACAAAGGGGAAATGTAAAATAACAATGTCAACAAACAGTCACAAGACCAGTGCTTATTATAACCTTAGTCTCTAAGGCGTGATGTAATTATACGTTCCCGCCTTACTATGCTCGTTCTCATGTGCACATTTTGTGTGTTTTTAAGATAAGATGATCCTTTATTAATTCAAGATGCTACAGCAGCACAGGGGTAAGAGCAGATAAGATCAGACAAAGAATTAAAATTAAAATTAAAAAATATATAGTTAAAAAATAAATAATAATAGGAGGTATGGGGTAAAAAAAAACCCCAGTTTGTTTGATGCCTTGTGCTCTAACCCTCATGCAGGGGATCAGATTTCACCAGTATGGTGTTGCATGTGTGCATATGCATGTGCGTGTGTGACTGTCTTTATCTCTGTGTGGGAGAGTCTGGGGGTGCCACACCCCCAGCACCTGTACAAGGTCACAGTTATAAGCCCCAGGGATTGCAGATTAAGACATGCCCCACCTTTAACACAGATCTGAAAAGCCCTCGTTGTCACACGTACCCAGCATGTTGACACAGACAATGTATGATTTGGTTATGTAGCTCCACTGTCTATCAGTCTTAATTAAGAATGCATGTTATAGGCTTAGCTGGAACTGCAACTCATATTGAATTTGTTGTAATTCCAGTTTTAAAACACTTTTCTCTCAAATTAACTTCAAACGTGAACTTCAGGGGGCGATGAGGCAGGCATTTTATGTAGTATTAAATCCATAGTATCGGGTGACATATTGTTAACAGGGCGGGTAATCTTTCATGCATTTGACAGGAGACGATTATAATAGATTTAAGCCATAATGATAGGAATAATGAACACTGAGTTAAATTGGTACACATTAGAGCTGTATTGGAAGTCCTTCAATTCCCTATAGCTGCTGTGCTGAACATTGACTTAGGAGGAATGAGTATTAAATTGCTTGGTTTTCATGATTATCTCTTTAATGATTGCTCCAGCTTTGCTTTGGATGTCAGTGAGACCAATATAATCCTTCTGGGGGGGAGCTGTGGTTCCATCCCAGGAGAGAACCTAGTTTTGGGGGCCTGTCACTGGGGCATACCTGCCATGTCGGGATCTTTGGATCAACCTGCTTCCCCATACTCAGGATTACCTCCAATCCCTGGCGGATTGAGAGGGATGAGAGCCGTGAGTCACCTGCAGACGTGGCGCTGTGTGTCCGTAGGGCGAGGGCATGCCAACACAGGAGCTGGAGCAGCCCAGCCATCCGGAGGAAGAAAGAGGAAGTATCCTCCCATCAGAGGAAGTATGAGGACGAAAACTCCTTTGGTCTACATCGGGCTGGCCAGGCTGAGCAGAAATAGGAGTCTGTCATGTGTTATCAGAGCAGGCCTCTTCATGACCGAGAGCACAGCAGGAGACCTCCATCAGACAGTATAAATAGGGAACAGCAGCCGGCCCGAGACGGAGGCGTAGGGTGAGTGCCATTGATTTTCTTTATGCACTTATGCATCCCTGGCCATTCTGTGCACTTCATTGCCCCCAGCTTGCGATATGAGCCCAACTGTATCAGAAAGTGTTTGAGAAGCCCCTTGTCATTAACAGAAGGATTTGTGTGTACTCAGAATGAGCGCATGTGGATCTGTGGGCAGGGGCGCATGCTTTTTTTGTGGTTGCGGTAAGGATGCGTCTGAAAGGCACGTTTACTTGGCACGGGAATGCAAAGCTCATTCATCACAACTGTGCTTAGGTGCGTTGGCTGGGCATTCTCTCGCTCTGTGTGGGCGCCGGTAGACCAACGGGCTTGAAGGGATGGCTCTGGTGTCACCACAGCACACAAGCCTTTAACAATCAATCGCTCTCTAATGGGATACTGTAGGGAGATTCCCTCAGGACTGAAGAGTTAGCAAGGCTGCTACTCATTAAACATGAATTAGATTTGTATCCAGAGCTCTTACTTTGATTGCTAACCATATTAGCGTGCAAAAAGCAGGCAGTGGAAGTCATTTGGGATTTGATCGTGGAAGTGGACCTAGCAGAGCGCTATCAGCTACAGACTGACTAGCGATTGCCTAGTGAATCGTCTGTAATAACGGCTTGGGAGCCGTGCATCGTTGATGCGTAGGTATTTCAGAATGCAGGCATTTTTAAAACGTTTACTTCTTCAATATTGTGTTTAGATGATACTTGTAATAAAACATACAGTTATATGTGGACTCTCCGACAGTTGCAACTCAACACCTGAAGAGAATGCCCTTTCGCCGTTGGTGCAGAGAAATCTGTGCAATATTAAGTAAGTGGGAAGATTAAAAGATTAAGAGGCTGGCCAATGGCTTAGTGAAAGTGTTCAGTCTGCAGTCCTCGAGGTAACAATGGTGCATGGTGGATGTCGCCCAAAGAAGGAAGAAAAACCTCAATGGAGGCAGATGGCAGGGTTGGATGGAATGTGGACAATGTTACATCACATGTGATTAAGTCAATGATCGTTTAAATCGTTCAGTCAGATCCAGTTATATGTCCACCGGTAGATCCTCAAAACACACATTGTTACTGCAATATATATGTCTTTTAAATGAACTTGCTAAAATGAAATATCTGAGGCTTAGGCGTTTTCCAAACACACTCTAGAACCCTTTCCATGGACACTGACTTACTGCGGATCATCACCACGGACCTCAGACGTCGGTAACAGGTGGCTGAAACAGGCTGCATATTGTCTTGTTGACGGTAGATAGAGCTCTCACCATTAGCTCAGATGCCCCAGTGCTACAGTCCCACTGCAAGTCTTCTCTGTTTCCATGTGAACAGACCTCTGTGGTGTCAGGGCTGACTCATCGGACTGGATGTGACGCTGATAACAGTCTGTCTGCTGATTTATGCTCGACGGCAAGCTGTGCTCTATCCCTGACAATCACAGCTGCTACTTTACCGCTATCTCACACAGGAGTGCGAAAAGGACACAAAGTTTATCTCTATGCCATTAGAAATGTGGCGATCGGGTCAGGGGGTGTTACATGACTGACAAGGTCCGTTTTAGTTAAATATGAGCAACAAAAAAGGTGGGAAAATATGATTTATTTTAAGGAATAACATTTTAATTTTGTTTTTATTTTGGTGGGTCACATGCTCTTAGTACAATATATATAATGGCATCAGTGATTCCCCTTCTATATTTTCCAGTTCTACTGCATTAAGCGTTGTGTGGAAACACGTCTATGATACCAGTGATTTTAATTTTCATGATAAATTATACATATGGTATATACATTTTGTATTTTACTTCCCCTAAAATCACACTTATTTGAACAATCTTTGAATTAGGTCCTGATTTCAATGTCTTCAAAAGCAGCACAATTATTTGCAATCCAATCCTGCTGGGACACAAAAAAGGCTCTGAGGGTTTACCATTTAATCTGCTGCTCAGAAACCTGAAACAAGATTAGCTGTACTCAAAATTCAGATGAACGGCTTGGCTTTCGATCCGTCTTTCCCAGCTGGTGACATAGCTGTTATCTCCTTGCCAAAAGGGACAGTTCTGCCTGCGATGAAGCATTCTCTCTGAGCAAAATCTAGCCTGTTATGGTCAAATGTACAAACGCGCGACAATCCCGCCCGCACGTCATGGGACTTTTAGGGTTTTTTCCATCTGATGTTGGTGAGCGTGGTTCTTCTGATGCTGCTGTAGTCTAAAGCAATATCGGGGCAACAGCGTTTTCACGCTGGAAGCACTTCACTGCTGTCAGGTGATATTTTCCTACCACGGAACGGCAGCACATTCAAACCGTCATTATTTTGTCATGAGCTTTTCAAGGGAAATTGGGGGAAACCGGCGATTATGTACTCGCAGCATAAAAAAGGAATGAGCAGTATCCACACTACACAACTCGCACTACAGGGTGCTATATAATGTAATTATATGTATATAATACAGGCAGATAAATAAGTAATAGCATCACTGTGTTTCAGTCCAGCTTCTGTAACAGCCTGTATCTAAAAATATAATTTTTTACTGCGTTGTCTTACATAAGACGTGGCTGTTAGCTGGCTCACAGTGTGAATATTACTGTGAATTTATAGCCAACCAAGAGAAGTCCTGTACTGAAGGGACTTCCTGTTGCGGTTTATTGGTTGACGAGAGTAAATTAAACCCTTTTCTTTTCGGACTACATTTGTCTGTTTTTAATGTGAGGTTGGTTTGCTCAGCTTTAGTATGTATAGAGTGCCCTGAAGTCAGACCAGCGGAGTCCCTCATAAGACATAACAGGCTACTGCAAAGAAACCTGTAGACTAAAGCGCTGTGCTTTGCTGGTAGGGTGCATGCATCACAAACAACTTTTAACAAAGTACCTCAGTTTTAATTGCAGTGGTTATGGTGCTGACACCATGACGTGCTGTGATGTGAAATCCTGAGGAGGAGGCAATGAAGAGAAATCAATCATTCACAATCCTTACAGGAAGAAGTAACCCCTCCAACAATGCCTGACCTCACACTCGCTGCAGGTGCAACGACCAACAGCATAGACTTCCTCCTCTGCTGGGCATGGGCGTGACACCATGGGCGTGACACCATGGGCGTGACACTGGGCGGGACACCATTGCGTGGTGGCAGTGGCAAAGGGCTGGACATTGGGTTAGTATAGCAGTGCATGTTAATCGGTTTAGATTTGGCTCTGCAGCATTGTTCTGTAGAGGCATCGTGAGGTTTTCAACCATGTAATACTGCTCTCCCCCCTCTTGCTCTCAATTATGTTTGGGGCATTTTTGTGTATCTATTCAGTCTGGAGCAGCGTCTCCCTCATGCTCATTAAACCTTTATCAGTATCCCTGTGTTCTCTCAGCAGAAAGCGAAGATCCCTCCTGCACAGAAAATAGGGCTTCCTAGACTTTTTTGTATACTCTGTCAGCATTAAAGAATTCTGGAATTTAAAAAGAAATGCAAATAACTTTTTTTTAGTCTGAAAGGGCTTTCATCTGCTAATGCATAATGTATAGTTGCCAGGGCAACAGCCTCCCCTAGGAAAGAAAAGGCTGTGGAGAGTTCCCTTGGAAACCGGTGCTATGCTGAGAGTCTGATGCCTCGAAGGGGGTGAAGGGAATTAGAATGAGGGTTACTGTAGCTTTAAATGTTGAGAGTTTATGTATAATACAAGAAACACTCAAAATTGGGTCAGTGACATTTTTCAGCAAGGAGGACCCAAGAGAGTTTTAGAGGGTTAACTTCATACTGAGAGTTCAAAGCGGATATATTGACTTTCATGTCAAACAGAGTTCTGTGCATAGTTTGTAAATGTATTTAATGCACTTGGAGTTCAGCAACTCACGTTGGAATGAAAACTTCACTTTAAATACAATACCCTTTCTCATGCATGGATATGTGCGTAATACCCCCTAAAATAGACTCGGGACCAACACTTCTCTGTTGACTGAAGAGGCAAAAGTGCTAATTGGTGTAAGTAGGGTAGGTCCTCCGAGAGTGTGAAAGCAGGTCAGGTCAGCTCATCGGTTTGTGAGTAGAGAAAGCCATCCGCCCCTCGAAGACAGACGTTTACCCAGGTCACACAGTGCGGCCGGTTAATCATACACTAGGTAAATTACCGAATTAACTGTTAATTAGTCAAAAAATATATTAATAATAAGAATATTCTCTTTGATGACATCCACCTCCAGTTTTAATCAATGTGAATTAGAGCGCAGCGCTTCTGTAGAACATATACGTAAGTAATGACAAGTAGTCCTGCCTTCATTGAATAAATTAGCTTGATTATACAATTTCTGATAGTTACATCATCGAGTGAAAGAACCACTGCTATGATATAGCTTGCAAACATTATTGTACGCCTATTTATGTTGTTGATTTACAGGTGTTCCCACGATAATGAAGTCCATTTATAAAAATTACTATCCGCCGGAACAACTACCTCCCCGTTCAAGACAGAATCCTCGTAACTGCTGCGAAGCCACGCGCAGCATCACACAGGATTCATATTGAATTGTAGCAGTGAGGGGAGTGCGCGCCGTGTTCTGCAAAATACATTCGTCCATCCACGTTATTTCCAGTAATCGAAAATATTGTTGAGACTGGGGGATAAGATTTGTAAATGCAGCTCCAAAAGGTGAGTGCTTTTGGACTCTTTTTTGTGATCCAAAATCGCTGGATCTACTGGGGGTCTTAGGCTGTTAGCAACCGGCAAAACCATGTGTGCAGAAAATACAGAGGGACATGAAATGAACCGACGTAGACGTGCCCTGATTCGATGGTTTGCATACGTCTTCGAGTTTATGCCCAAACCGCTACCTTTCCCTGATTTTACTACTTGCCAGGAAACCAGATATCCGAAATGTCCTTTGCTGTGTGTCACTGGTAGTGTCTGCCACCAAAGGTAGGTCGATTAGCTTTTGTCGAAAAACCTTCTAAATTTAACTAGATTTTGTTTTTCATCTTCTCCAGAGTAGGCTAGCTTGTAGAACTGCATCACAACGCCGCGTTTTGCAAGGAAAAGGTTATTATAGAAGCTGTACTCCGAGTCCTGTTCTTTATTGGTAAATTGTACCTATAGACATTTCGGTGTTTTGTGATAGAGGTGTGGTGTTTTGGTGCATAGATTTTAAAGACTCAACACAAATCAACACAAAAGCTTGCTACTTTTTTTCAAATCCCAACATGTTTCAGTCATAATAACAACATTTTCCTGTCGCACAATTAAAATATGTTATGAACCCGATTTGATCTTCCATGTTTTTGACGTAATAGTTTACGTTTAGTAATTACATATTTGAGTTTTATATAATGTGAAAAATATGAAGCTACCATTGTGGTTAGGGAAGTGGTGCTATGATATTTAAGACGAGGGTTTAATTCTGGAATTGTTTTGTTATTTTTTTCCCCCCTGGTGTGGATTATTCCATACATTTCCGCAGTCAATATTTGAAGGAATGGCTTTATCAATGCAGGCTAGAGTTTGAATGGATAACGAGGAAAGGGCTGTGATAGTTAGAATATTTTCATATCATGTGAAAAGTTATTTTGTGTATATTACCTACAACGATAAATCTAAGGAATTCGACGTTATCCCAGTTATAAATACCCATTGACTTAGTATAGCAATTTTTAAATAACTGCCGCGTTTCAGTGTTTCATCGTTTTTTTTCTGTGAGTTATGGTTTAAATATTAATTAATATACTTCGCTTAACCTATGAATTGTTATTTCCAGGAAACTATCCTTCCGATCCAAACTTGTCGGGAAGAGTAGGTATGGTTTGGTAGTGGTTCTTCAGGAGAGGTGTTTTAATTTTTAATTTTTTTATTTTGCATCAACTAATAAACTAAAACCAAAACAAGACATCTCTTGGATCGGACGCGAAGATATAAAGAGCGAACGTCGCTAATGTATAGGCCTACTAATTTTTGCGATGAGCCTTGTCGCGTGCTGCCCGCGAGCGCAGGGAGAAGCGCTGAATACTGCAGTGCAGCTGTGCCGCTATCCTGTGGCCATGATCAATGTCTGCTCACATGAAGCCGAATACCCCCCCTTCCCCCGAAAACGGAAAACGATTAATTTTACAGTGAGAAGGGACTCGCATAACGAAGAGATTGTAATATTATTGATCTTTGGTCCACATGCTGTTGACAATAGTTATTGATTGTGTCCAGATTACAAAGCGTGACACTATGGACTCAATTATGGACCCCCCCCCCCCATGGGGCTCAGTGGATTGCTTTCCTTTGACCCATAAGAGTTTTAGAAAGGGTCGAATAGTTAGTGTTGCTGATGTGGCATTTCAGTGTGCACTTGATTATTGGTGGAGATTATGGGACCAGCCTGTTTACTCAACCCTGACAGTGTTGGACTGGTCATTGGAGCCCGGGGTATCCGCACGCAGTGCCGGCTCATCAGAACACTGACGGGCGCGCGCGCACACACTATCTCTGTTTCAGGCGGGGTCTGACAATTGGAGGGTATTTGTAAATTAGAGTGTTTTATTTTTGTCAAACAGATTATTTGTGTAAGAAAGGATCTATTCTTCATCAGACCCTTGGGTTTGATGATAAACGGTCACCAATGCTGTTTTTGGAATGAAAGGGGTGTTGTTCCTAGTTTGGCCAGCAGAGGATAACAAGGTCTCATAAATTATTCTGAGTTAAAAATTGCTCGGCTTTTGTTTCCATTTGTTCTCCACACAATGAAGTTATTTCCGAAAACAGTTACAGAGCTGGATAAGATATGTTTAATATTAAATATATTTATTTTTAAATGTACTTCCTATTGATTGTGCCACATTTGATTAGGTTCATAGCTTTCTTCCTACTCATAAAAAGGAAGACTGCCTTTATTCTTGTCTTGCAGTGAGTGGTAATCAGTTGCATTGTGGGTGGAGGCATAAGGTTAAGGGTCTTCTATGGGTCAATGTTTCATAGAGAGGTACTTTCATTCTTCACCTCCTGCCAAAGCTGTCCTCATTAGTGACTGTAAACCTGCGGTAAAGTTTTTATTCAAGGAATATCATTGTGTTGGAAAAACATTTAACCAATGTTTATTGGTAACCACAGCAAATTTGCTTGACATTGGCTTTTTCATGCCAACAATACTCAGCAAGTATTTCTTTATAAATTGCCAAGTCCAACCAGTGTGTTAATTGTGTGGAATTCTGATCACTGAATATGATTGCTTCAGGGTGGTGTGATACAGATCACATCAGAATGAAAGCATAACAATCTATACTTATTAACTGGTGACCTATGACCTTATCCCCTCAGGAGAAGCAAGGACTCTTTGGGCCAGTCCATGGCAGCCAGTGAATTTAGAGAAATGGCTTAATGGACAATGGTAAAATCCCTGCATGTCTGCATTGTTTCTGGAACAGAATTGATTTTGATACATGCTGTTGCTAACCTTTAAAAACAAAGGTGATCAAAGTTTGCATTGGAGCAATGTTAGGAAACCCTCACATTTATCTCCTAATGCTGTATCTCTCAGCTCAGCAGATTTTATTTGTGTGGTGCATCATGTGCAGGATTGAATAACGGCTATAAAACAATTACGAGGAGTATCGTTATTGTAACAAATGGTGATCCAGAGAAACGTAAGTAACGTTTTCATTTTATAGTCTGAGGTTTGCAATGGGGTGGGGGGGTGTACGGAGTTCTGTGTCGTCTTCAGCCTGTCTTTGTGCAGAAGCTCCCCTACCACGGTGAGTGAGTAAAACGTTCACTGATCCGTGAAAGCTGAGCCACAATACAGGGGTGAGTGCTGAGCCGCTGACAGAGTCAGGGGATCAGGGATGTGGTTTAATCGCTGCTGCCGTTGGGGAGAGGTTGTGGGAGAGACGAAGGAAGCCCGGAGGATCTGAGGAAGGCCTCCGCCACCTGCCGGGCCCATGAAGTTGGCCTCGCTCTGTGTGTGTGTGTGTGTGTGTGTGTGTGTGTG
>JAOYSI010003292.1:0-11159 GCA_025775065.1 Hiodon alosoides
TCTCTGGACCAATTATATATATATATATATATATATATATATATATATTTTATAGTTATATATGATAAAATAAAGTTCCCTATCAAGTCCCAAGTGCATCTTCTGAAAGCAAATTCCGGTCTGCTATATTCAGCTGCCTGTTCTGAAGGTATATTTATGGTTACTTTATGGCAGGGTAGATTTGGAAAGAGACTGGAGTGAGCCTGTGTCTTCTCTATTGTACACACAAAGTAATCAGCAACAGCAACAAAAAAACGTACGTGTCTTTCCTGCATCTCAGAGCAGGCCCTTTTATCCAGCTTCTCCTAAAACCAGGCTTCGACTGGTTTCGATTCAAGTGGCAGGATCTATTTGGGCAGCATATTAGGTAGAATATCCATCTGCACCGCCACGATTAGAGCATTGTCCTACATCTCTGCAGTCCAGTGTCTTTTTCGCAGTTCTAATGTAGCTAACGTCGTGCTTCTCTCTAAAGAGTAGTCATTGACTTCAGCAGTATTCTCTTCTCTGACTTAATCATGGCCAGTTAAACCTCAAAGTGGTGTCATGTGTTAATCCAGATGTTTCTGTAAACCACACACGTTAAATTGTCAGACAAACTGCGTGAGATGCTTCCTTAGGCCCGGGGATGGTTAGATTCTTGATTTGGTGAAAATGCAGACATAGTTTTAAAACCAAGCCACGCGGTATAGACGCATTAGCATCGGGAAACATTAGCGTTAGCAAAAACAAGTCGTCTGCAAAGCCCAAGATATGGCACGGAGTAGATTATTTTTGCAATTTCACAGTTTTAATTCATTATGTTCTCTGGCTCATGGTGTCCTTTCTGCAAACAGAAATTGTGAAAATTCAGCATTAGGGTAATGAGCTTTTTGAAAACAAATTATTGATTTTATGAGCAGTAGGTTCATAAGTCACATTTAATCAAATGGCTTATGTCCATTACAGTGAATTTACATTGAAGGACTCTTACCGATCTCCTCGCCTTCATGAATTGTGTAGAGCCCTAAAAAAATTGTTCAAAAACACGTGTGAGTAGTATGGTTTTCCATTATAATCAATGTTCACAAGCTTGTGACTACCCTATTAAATACACTTAAACACATCTGTAATAAATAGAAAACTTTTTCAAATCACACATTAAACACAGCTACTATGTAATTAAGTGCATTACAGCATATATAAATAAACCACGAGAAGTTACTTTAGTATTTTTTTTACTATTAGGAAGATTAAATTATTCCTGGGGTAAAGTTACGTCGCGTACAGATGTCAAAATAGTGATAATAAAAAAGAGCACCTGTTTTGTGGTGAAGACTTGGGAACTCATGGTAGAAAAGGGGAGTACCGGCTGAGCCTTCGGTTCCTGCCAACCCGGCCAATTCCCCATTCAGTGCTGTGTGAAAAACCATACAGGGCCATCACAACACTGGAGAGATAGTCAGCCTTCCTCAACAGCTCTGTGGCTCACTATCTCGACAAAGTGCGAAAGTGGCTGCCCACATAAATCTGGCACATACTTATTTCTGATGGGCAATGCTTTCTGGGTGTTAGGCCGTAGGCTACTTTTGTCTTGTTTTGCATGGATACACAGCGCTCTTGGATTCAGATTGGGATGTTTTAAATGATTAATAAAGGCTGGAGACCATACATTGCTTGAGAGCAGATAAAGCACACATCCACTGTTAGAGTTTTCTGTAATGACCAGTTGCTGTGGTTTCGCGTTGCCGTAGAACACCTATGGAAGATTGAGATGTTTATGGGCTCTGCTTGCTTCTGCACAGTCAATCTCACCATTTAGATGTCTCATAGTGAGGTTAAAGCCATGATGTTCACTGACTGGGAGAACCGCAGAGTTCTCTGTAAAGAAAAGAAAGCAAGATTGAATGTGTTTCTAATGTAATTTATTTTTTCTCATTTTTACAGACTGATTGGCCAGGTGGGTAGGTCAGATGAAACAATAGTTTTGCCAGCAGGTAAAGCGCCAAACCTGGGGCAGGCAGTGCTTACCAGGGCGGAAGCGGACCTTCAGGGCTTGCCACGTGACAGTGATGAACGTCATTACAATGACAGCCAGCACCAGCAACATCCACAGGACCCTGTAGGAACACGACCAGAACCCTGGCGACACAGCCGGGGAGAGTAGCTCAGAGTAGCTTGCTTTCCACAGCAGTATTCCAGTGTGTTGCAGAGTTACAGTTAAAGTGTCACACCAAAGGCATGTGTTTGGCAAAGAGAAATCTCTGCAGATTGTGACTGCCTAAGTGCAGGGTTCATGTATAATACCCAGGTATGACATTCAGAGCTATGCGAGAATATGGTTTGAACCTTGTGTTCGACCAATTATGTAACGGCACAGATGACGGCGTGCTGTGAACCTAAGTGTGGGTTGGGTCTTCTGGATCCCAAAGGTTTTTTAGTAGATCAAAGAGGATCTGCATGGGTTGGTGTGTGCAAATGCACAGGGCCTTGTGTCAGACCCCGTTGATCAAGGCTTTAAGGTCCATGAAAGCCCCCAAAGGACTGTCAGGCCAGCCGCCTCAGCTGCTCATAAAAACAAGCATAAACAGTCCAAGGCAGCCCGAAGAACTGAGCTGATATCACCACACAGCAACCTCTGAAATATGTTATCCAAGAGGAAAATGCCACTGCCGGCTGCTTTTATGTCAAAATCAATAAAAAGAGGGCCAGAGTAGCTTCATATTTATTACATCACAATAGTGTTTTTTTATATAGCGAGCAGAAAGTGGGAACAATATAATTCAATGGGCTTTGAAGTGCTTTTAAAGTGTAAATCTTTTTTTTTTCATTTACTCACTTGGATATTTGATAAGAGAGGTTTTTGTGCTGGGTGAATATCGACCATATATGGTCAGTTACCATCTTCTCTATGTTGGTACAAATGGTCAACAGTTTAGGAACGAACACCTAGTGTTCTCGTAAACCTGCTTTGAGCAAACAATTTATAAACCCAAGTAGTGATAGTTGTTCTTCTGCCCTACCCTTGTCTCTACTGCAGGCAAGAGAGCCAGGGAAAACCTGGCGTGGGAGCCTACCTTTCTGGGGGTCTGTCGACAGCAGCGTGGCGCGCATGTGCGTGGAGTTGGTCCTCTGGGTGGGGAGGATGCAGCAGCTCTGGTTGGAGGCCCTGGTGCAGGGCTCTGAGTCCTGGCAGCAGTGGAAGAGCATCCTGAAGAGGAGACTGTGGTTCCCGTGGTCCATGGGCGTGATGAGGGGCAGCCCCCAGGGCTGAAGGACCAGAGTCGCTTCCAGGAAAAAAGGAAAACGACGGCTAAGTGAACTTGGTTACATTCCCTCTTCTCTCGTTGTGTTTAAATAACTCAACGACGTTTTGAAACACCCTGAGTCTGCAGTTTTTTGTTTCGTTTATTTTTCTCTCTTTTTTTTTTAAATGGGGAATTTTCTTTCACTTTCAACAACTTTGACAACAATTGGCTAAAGAGAGAAAAATAATTGCCCACAAGACTAAAGGGAGCATGTTTGTTCTCCTTCTGACTTTGAGCCACTGCAAAACAGATTTATCACACTGTCAGAGGAAGGTTTAAAAATACACCCCCCAGGGCTTAGACAAAGACTCCACTTTTTCAAACCCTTTCTAAGGGACCAGACAGCTCTGAAGACAAGAATAGGAAAGGAAAGAAAAATAAAAAACATCCAGTTAAACTCTTCCCTGATTGGACAGCCAATGTTTCTCCTCATAATTTAATATTTGCATTCACTGAGAACAGAAGTCTTCTCTTAGGCAAATTGGGGGTGGAACCAATCCCCCCGACCCTTTGTGCGTGAGAGATGCATTTCCTAAACTTTGGAAATGTCGAAAACTTAACTATGTTGTTATCCAAATACAAACCATTACAAATTCATACACGAACGTACATTTTCAGCTGAGATGCTAATTTGAAGATAAACATGCCTGATTAAAGTTGCCTCAAAAAACACAAGCACACAGGAATATATAACACGTGCATTGGCCTACCATTGAGTAAGGTGCTATGATCAATAGCCTGTCGATCTGTCTTAGTCTCGCACAGAAACCATCCAACCTCTGAGTCACGTAGATCGGTCACGTTTCCCACGGTGGTGCATGATGGTCCCTCCGTCAAATTGCCGACACACACCCCACAGGGCTCACCGCCGGCGCGTCTCAGACCCCCTTCCTGAGAGGCGTTGCAACCCAGGCACAGGTGGAATCGGACACAGGGGAATTCTATTTTCCATGTTTCCGGTTTGGATAAATAGCAGACATCAGTGGGAGGGGACACACGCAGTCAGTGGCAGTACAGACATTACTATCGTGTTGATGGTAATAAAGGCTTTAAACTGTTTTAAAAAACACTGTTAAAATCCACTGCTGTTGATCTGTCACAGTCTTCAGTTACGATTTGTTTTTTGGTGTTTTTTATTTTATTTTTTTTGTAAAGAAATAAATGGGAGACACTGAAGTGTCAATGAAGTATCAAATCTGATCTCAGACCATGTCTAACTATGTTTTCTTTTGTATTATTTTGTCATTGGTCGATAATTAGTTCCATGATTAGTCCTGGACTCTCTGAGTGAGACCGATTCACAAATAATTTGGGAGATTCTTGTCAATGTAGTGTTTTTACACACATGGCCGTCCGAGGGCAGTGTTTCCCAAAGAGTTTTTTTCATTTGTCGTTTTTTTTCTGTTGTTAAACAGTATAAATTGAACAAATTGTTTGATAACTGAAGATCAAGATATGCCTTGAGGAGGAGAAAGACTTTTACGTTTTCATCCTAAACAGTGTACAACCCTGAACTTTTTTTTAATTTCATGCTTTAGTTGATAACCTGTTGACCAGCAGAATGTTGACTTAGTAGTAAAACGTTTTTTGGAAATAGTTTTGAACTGTTGTGGGTCAGGTAACAAAAACAGTAAATAAGAAAAGAGTTTTTACATCTGTATATTTCCTCCAACAATGAGTAGCCCAACTCCTAAAGGGCTCTTTTCCCCCATGGTAAAACATTAATGCCAGTACTTCTAAAGAAGGACCAGACAAATTTAGACTGTGGTGTGTAGCCCTAGTTGGTAATGTTGATTTCTGACTTGACGGGTCTCCCTCACACAAATAACAAGTGATTTCTGTGATTCCAATAAAACAATAAAAACAATAAAACAATAAACAACTTGGAATTGTTTCTATCGCAAAAAATCAGCTGTGGTTTCAAGATTGTGCGTAAATTTAACACAGTAAGAATTGATAAAGGGTGATGCATTTCTCATTGCTCAGCCGACGTCACCCACCTTGGTACGAAGGGAAGAATTCTGGGAGGCAAACGATGACGGCCAGCAGCACGAGGACCAGGAGTTTCAGGTACACAGAGCGGGTCATCGTAGGAGCACATGGGCGGAGAGGCAAGCATGGCCAGTGTTGGAGGCCTGTTTCTTCTATATTTCCATTCTGACTGTAAATACAAAATACGTCTATCCTCTTTTGACAAATCCAGCTGTAGCTGATGCAACAAAATCTAGATGTTTCTGTACCAGAGCCGGTTTTCCTTGTTTCGCACTGCCTGACGTCTATGCTCAGTTCTTCGCTCTGAGCATTACCCAAGTCACTAATTGCACTTGACTTCCTGAGCGACTTCCTGTTTCTGTTTCTCAGCTTGAGGTTAGATTATTATCGTCAACTATACTTTCATGGGAGAGGCTTTTTTGGTTCTGAGAGCCAGAATATATGAGGGGGCATGAATGGCCTGGGTTAAGACACTGTCAGGAGATACTGCCAACAAAAAACCTGATTTCTTTAATAGCATCTTATAAAATTCACTACTAATCCATTTCAGGAGGTGTGGGGCAAAAATGCCAAGTTCCTTCTTATCAGTAATGAGGTCAGAGATACACAATTAGCTTCTGGTGTGCTGTAATATTAAACATATTACAGCATATTTCGGTTCATGAATGCAACTAATGAGACCAACACACCAAGGCAGATTTTCTTGTAATCGCTAAGCTTCATGCGGGGTAAAACCAACAATGTTGTATGGAATATTCATTAAATTTGACAAACTAGGCAGTTTTTGTGGATCCTGGGGTAAATTTTGAGGTTGGCGACAACACCACACTGGCCTCTTATTTTTTAAGGGAGATTGAAACACCCAGAAACCACAGTGCCCTTTCTGAGCAGCAGTGGCTTCATTCTCAGAACTGGATTAATAAAACTGTCAACGCTGCACATCATGCCCCTTTAAAATAATCTCAGTGTCTCTTGCTACTTTGTGTTGTTGACTATGAAGGGTGGCATTTTCAATAAGGATACAATGTGTGACTTAGAAATCAAAATTTCCCAATAAACAAAACATTATTTTTTTAACCATTTGTTTCAGTTATGTTGATTATGTCCATAAAAAAAGAATGCTTAGCAATAGTGCTTAATAGTAACCGTAAGAGTGCTTGGGCCACAGAACAGGGTGAGCAGGCTCTTTCACAGATAATGTTCTTAAAGGGAAGAGCCATGGTAAGAGAAACACAACACAGCTATGTTCTAGACAACATGTTGCTATGCTGTCCTGAAATTATGGATTTCTGCAGAGGTCAAATAACAAATCAAGAAAGGGGGACTGCTTTTTGTTTCACTGTTTGGGTGTAAATTTGAAAACTTTAAGAACTGTTTCTGAATGATTTTAGAACCTAGGACATTTAACGATATGTTAAAGTTATATATTTTGAAAAAAAGAAAACTTGTCCGCTTTTATAACTTTCAAGTTGGCATTTACTGAAATTGGGGTTTCATAGTCAATGAATGGATACAAACATTTAACGATATGAAGTTATATATTTGGAAAAAAGAAAACCTGTCTGTCTTAAAAAAAATTATTTTATTTGTTTGTGGTATAAACAAATAATGCAAATTTGCAGGTAACAATTTCATATTTACTTTTTTTTTTAAAAATTACATCCGCACCTGGTATGCCATCTAATGTAGTAAAATAGCAGTTGTTTTTTTAGAGAATGTTGTCGACTTCAGAAGCGTTTAATATAAATTCTCATAAACAGAAAAGTTTTTCGTACGACAGCTGGTCGAACCACTAAAGAGGTATTCAGTGGAAACTAGTTGTTACGTTCGAATGCAGTAATCTATGGAGTCGGTCTTAGGCGGGGTTTTGCGTGGACGTTGTAACACTTGCGGGTAAAAACAAACAAAAATGCAACGGGTGCAACTTTCCAGTAGTTATTTCACTCGAAACCTCTTCCCGAGTCCCACAGCCCTGCACGTGTATCCATTTTCTTGATTGAACATAAAGAGGCGGGAGGAGGGGAATAACTGTGATTCAAGCGTCTTAATTACATTACACCCATAGTTGGTTTGCGATCAGGTAACGCTACGCGAGTAGTGAAACACAAATCATTAGAAGGCAATAATACCTTCCTTACAACCCCACTTGACATGTTGAAAAAGGTAAGAAGGTACTTTAATACGCATAATGTCCTTTCTGATAGAAGTTAAAACCGAGATACACAGAACGGCAATTTTATAATTAAAAACCTGTTCATCACAGAACGAAGAATCCGATTGGGGATGCGTTACAGGCGGCGTGTACACAAAGGAAATCGGGGGGGTTGATACGGCCTTATACGCAAGCCGGTACAGCAGAACTTCTTGAACTGGTGTCTGACATTTATACTGTGAGGATATTAAACTGCGACGTTTTAACCAAAAATAGAATTTCAAAAAGGTTGGTCCAGGGAATAGCTGTTCGTACAAACTAGCTCAAGGTGCTGTACGGTCTGTATTACAGGCAGCTATTAGCTAACTGTCAAGGTTTGACATTTCTATCGTACTCAAAACTTTAAACTTTCTTTGGGTCAGTTGTTAGTATTACATATTTATATTGTAGTATAAATAATGTTTTGTATACATCATGTATGTATTCCTCAATGTTCATAGTTTCAATAAAACGTCCGTCTTTTTTATTAGATTTTTTTTTTTTTTGTAATTGTTGACATCCAGCTTGTTTATTTTAGTAGTAGTTATCTGATTAGCAGGTGCAGCTGTTTCCTGACCTGCGAGTTGGTGATTTATGAATGGAACTGGCTCAATACACGCCTCTTTAGTCTAATATATATTTAATTGAATATATTTGGTTATGTAGCCTATACGGTGAAACAAATGCATTTAAAAAGGAATCTTTTTTTTTTTAACCTTCGGACTACTACTAGTTAATGGTCAAAACGTTTGAAAACACCCGTGGACATGAACAAAACGCAAAACTTGACTTCTTTATCAAGTGGTTTTCTTTAATTTAGGTTTAAATACGGTTCTGAACTATTTACTTAATATTTTATTGCTTCTTTCTTATGAATATAAACCCAAGGACAAGTGCTAAACAGGAAGTACAGTCCCCTCTTTAACGGAAAGCTTTGAACATGTGATCTGAGGTTTTTTCAGTTTTGTTATTTAGAGGGCAGCTTGGGCTTGTATAATTGGAGTTTTTTTTTTTTTTTTTAATTGATGGATAAATGCAGCTTTTGTTTTGACTGGTTTATCACTATTTTAACTCTTTTTTCGTTTGGAAACAAATTTTGTTTTAGGGCAGGTATTCAATGTTTAACTCAGTAGTGCAATTGTTTTATGTCAGATGGAACTCAATAATTTGACCTAAATCAAACTCATTCTTCCCCTATCCTTAAATAGTTCTGTAACCCAACATCCTTTCACGTAAAACGAATCAAAATGATTGCTTGCCAGACTAGTGCATTTTAGTTCCTTGCAGATTATCCTGTGTTTAAATCAGATTTCCTTTGTTCTACTTCAAAATTGAACTCCGGAGTTATGCAATGACCCAGTTCATTCATTCCAGACTCGAGCTGAAGTGCATAGCACCGAATACTTGTCCAGACAGATTGCTGTTCAATGCAAAGGATTGCCTTCTGACACAGATCTTTTAAACGTTTTTGTGACATAGGATCAGTTGGATTGTCCATTGCTTCACTTTCTTACCTTAACAACATCTTGGAGATTTTCACTCCCTTTTTAGCCCTTAGATCTCAAGTATGTGGATATCCCTGGACTAAGGTTTAATCTGTGGGTCAAACAACTATTCAGTGTTCTGTGTGCATTGTCTCATGTCCGTAAAGGTTTACAATCATAACTGTGTTCTGGTGTGATCCATTTGGCTATCATAGTGTTGTTCTTTTTGAAATTACAGAAACTTGCACCAAAGTGCATCCACGCTAAATGGGCTTTGACGTTTAGTTTATTAATGCTGACGTAACTCTGTTTTTCCGTACCTTTTTATGGTTTGGGTGTGGGGTGCCTGATCCAGTGGCTCTTTTCCTCTTAATTTAATTATCTGTGGGCAAAACTCAAGGTGAATTTTGGAGAAGTTAATTGTCGGACATTGGTGGCAGTGTGCAATTGGCTCATGTTAATTTGGGGTCAGGGATCGGTAGAGGTTAACGGTGTTCCCTTGACACAAGCACTTGGCTCAGCATAGAGGTCAGTTTACAAGCGGTCTAACAAACTTCTCATATATGGGTTACTTTGAGACCCTTCCTCCCCCCAGGCTGCCTCAGCCGTTTACTGTTTTTGAAAAGCTTGATTTGCATGTATCCGTCATCGCCTGGTGTCCATGAGGCGATGTCTTCATTAGCAGCGCTTTCAGTTTTATTTCTTCCCAGCGCCTGCCTGGTTTCCCGACAGCGTCTCCTGCCTGATTGTTTCCCATGCTTGGGCTTATAACTCCTAGGCATTGTGGAGGCCTCTGGCCCTGCTTGTCTGAAAGCGATTTTGGCAGCCCGTGTTTTGTCCCTCCCCCTCCCTTTCATTGCTGATTTAGGAAAGTGCAAACCAAATTGAGGAATAAGACTACCTATGTGCAGGATGAGAAACTTTTAAAATTGCAACACAGATTGGTTTGTTTTGGGCTCTCTTTATTTTGCTGACGAACAGACCAGATGTAATGTTGTGCTGCTAATGCCCTCACACATAAACCAAAACCAGTTTGCACAAATTTACATTACGTGGCCATATCCCATTTGCTATCAGGTAAATCGTTTTTTAAAATTATTAGAATATTTGATTAATAGTGAATGTACTTGTATCACCACATACTGTTGCACCAGTTTGTTTGAAAATAACGACAGTCGTTACGTTTACACACTCAGTATTTCATAAATCTGAATTAACATTCTGAAAATATTTTTATTAGACTTATAAATTATCTGAGCGTTTCAGGGCAGCTGTTAATATGTCCATAATTTTTTTTTAATGTTAATACATTTTTTTTTAGGCCAAGATGTTTTGTTTACTCGTTCCTCTTTAGAATTAGACAGGCTACCCGTGAAATACTTGAAAAAAACCGTTGACACGACCCATTTTCTGAATGACCGAGTCAGTCGGACCTGTGCACAAACGGTGGTGTTTTCAGTCGCTAATGTTCTCCCTATCAACTGGATCATCAAAGGTGTATGACTGAGTGTTCTTTTCATTTCGGAATGCAATTTCATTAGAGAGCATCAGTTTGTGTCTCTGACCTCTGCCTGCCTGTGCGTCAGAACCTGAGTTTCTGTGAATTTCTCAGGGAGGTGGCTACAATTGAGCAATTTTTATCCATTGCCTGTGTCAATCAACTCATTCACTTCCACTCTTCAGTTACTGGCCCAAATCACTCTTCTTGCTACAGCTGTAGTTTGTCTGGATGGAGATTCAATTTTGGGGCAGTGTGGAGTTGGTTCTTTGTGCCGAGTGGAGACGGGGTCCAGCTCTTTATGTTCTGCTGAGATTGATTATGGTGTTGTGACGCTTCTGTCGCCAACTAGACAAGGTATGCACTTTGCACACAGACATACTTCAAAGTTAGGGGTCTGTGGAACACCAGCCATCATGCCTGGCATTTGTTTATTTTTATTATTCCGTTTCCTGTCAGTAAGTCCAAATAATATTTTAAACCATACTCGCTGGAATGGATTATTATCAAATTAAACCAGCTAGTATTCAATAAAAATGGCTCTGCGCTGGGTGAGATTTGGAAGTGCCGCCCGTTTTTGTTTTTCATCTGCACAGTTTTATTTATCCCATTATGTACAGAATTTATTTTTGCATATTAGGGAGGAATGGTATGAAAACGGTTTACTGTGTGGCAGTCGCACACTTGTCGGTTTGACCGTGAAATGA
>JAOYSI010003293.1:0-15276 GCA_025775065.1 Hiodon alosoides
GCCTCTCATTTCTCTCACTGCCACTGCTCTCTTTTCCTGTTCTGCCTGCGTGGGGGGTTTGCAGGCGCTCGCTGTCCTGCTGTGGTTGTGCTCTTTTCTCCTGTGGACCATTCACTGACCTCTGACCCCTTCAGGCCTCAGCAACATCATTGGGGTGATTGTGTACATCTCAGCAGCCTTGGGGGACATATCCCCTAAAAAAGACGAGGACAAGAAGTGGCACTACTCCTACGGCTGGTCCTTCTACTTCGGCGGTCTGTCCTTCATCCTGGCCGAGATGGTGGGCGTGCTGGCCGTCAACATCTACATCGAGAAGAACAAGGAGCTCCGCTGCCGCTCGCGCACCGACCTGTTCAAGACCACCACCCACGCCATGCTGCGGCTGCCTAGCTACCGCTTCCGACACCGCTCCCGCTCCAGCTCCCGCTCCACCGACCCCTCCCGCTCCCGGGACCCCTCGCCCGTGGGCGGCGGGGGCAAGAACTTTGGTCTGACCCAATCGGCGCTGCTCTCACAAGGGCCCTCGGGGCCCATCTCGGCCTCCACGTTGCCAAACCCCCACTCACATGGCCACGGCCACTCCACACTGGGGGGTGATATCTCCCTGTATACCCTCTCGCGGGACCCCAAGCTGGTGGGTTTAGGCACTATGGGGGCGGCACCTATGTACGGAACAGTGGACCGAGCCACATTGTACCAGCTGCACAATTATTTCCCAAAGGAGGGGGGTGGCGGAGGGGGGTTGATGATGAGCGGCACTTTGCCTTCTCTCTCCTCCAAATCCAAGTCCAATAATCCCTCATCATTGGCCCCAAATTCCTCTAATTCCAACGCCCCCCTTCCAAACTCCTTGTCTTCTTCTGCCCCATCCTCCCAGCCTCCTCCTCTCTCATCCTCAACGATGGAGAGGGACAGGGGAATGGGTACTCTAGATAGACTAGGGAAAGGGGAACGGGAAAGAGAGAGCTCAAATTCCAATACTTTGAACAGGAAGACAACGCCAGTGTAGGGGGGGTGGGGGGAGGGGGGGCACTTGAGACGGGTGGGGAGAGAAAGCAGAGAATATAGAGAATTGTTTTGGCTATTCTGTAAAACAAAAATGGTTCATTATGACAAAAGTGGTAATAACGACAACAATATCATTTCATATTAATATAAAATTGACTGTAAAGATAGTGTAATATTGGGGGATACGTTTTATTCACTCTTTAATTATAGAAAATTATTATTGTGAGGTACTATAATTAATATACAAGTATTTATTTTGAGATTATTGCAGATTATACAATCTTAATCTGTCGAATATGATCATGTTGTTGTTGTTATAATAGTAATTGCTGGGCGGATGTTTGTAAATTTTTTGTTTTAATTTGTTTTGCTTTTTTTAAATATTAAGAGGATATAAACTGTGACACAAAATCTAATGATGTGATTATTGTGTCAAACACGTTTATATTTATGATAGTGAGATAATTTTTGCTGTTGTAGTTATTATTATTATTATTATTATTATTATTATTATTATTATTATTACTATGGTGATATTTTCATTTAGTTAACTTCCAGTTGATTAAAAAATTTTACTGTTCTGTTGCTGAACTGCACAGTGACTAATTTACATACTAAGTAAAAAACAAAAACTGTGAAAAAAAAAAGTGGCTGGCACAAATATTATCGTGATTATGATTTTATATGGATCTATATTAGTATTCTTTTTTATTATTGATAGTAGTAGGAGTATTCATATTATTTTATGGTTTGAAATTTTTATCGTTTGTTTTTGGTATTTAACAGAAACGTGAGTCTTGACAGGGAATAGAGAAACTCATATATTTCTACAGCGAAATGTTAAAGGGGTGTTGTTTGAAAACATTCTATTCTGTAATTTATCACGGGCACACAATCCCAGACAAGACCTGAACCTGAACCGGAACAGAGCAATAGATATAAAATTAGAGTGATGTACCAAAACATTGCGTTGAAAAGGATTTTAGACAAATGTTTTAAAACAGCAGTTTGTATCACTTATTGTACAACTATATCACCTGTATATGGATATATGGATACTCTGTTGATCAAAAGTATGTAATTTCTGGGGATAAAGGCAATGGATGTATCAGATAAGTGTCTTAATGGTTGTGATAGACAGTATTGCTACAGGTTAAAGGCATCTCCAAAACTGTGTCTCTGGTATTTTATCAGTATAGTGTAAATGGAGACCCTCAGGTCACTTTGGAAACATCTTACCCAACCCAGCTGTCACTCAGTCTCCCAATAACGAAATACTTTTGACCTGCTTATCTTTATATTGATATATACATGCATAAACACTGTGCATTCTAGGGAAAAATTAAATGCGTACTTACATAGAAAAATAAAAAATGTGTAGCACACAGACAGCGTGTATGAGTGTGGATATATAGCGAATAGTTGTGCACTGATTTATAAATAAATATATATACATATACATACATATATACACACGTATATATTTATGTATGTGTGTGTGTGTTTGCATATATATATATATCTATATATATACATATATGAAAATTGATAACTTATATATTACTGTGTGATATACTGAGACTGTATTGCATGGAATTTGTACTAAAAGAAACAGACAACAGTGGCTGTAGCGCATCAGTCAGTATTTATCTACAGTATTTATCAGTCAGTATTTATTGCACAGTATTCTGTGACTTTTTCTTGGTGCTGCTTTTTTTTTTTCCGCATAAAAAACCGACACTTTTGGTAAATAGGAAAAGAAAAACACCCCTGCCCTCTGCTGGCTAAGTAAACTTACCTCAACAACAAGGTGATTTTCATTTTTTTATTGTGATGATTCAGATTGTATTTTGGCAAAGCATACAACCGGTGGACATAGGACTTTTACTGACCCATGACGACACATGAGAAATATTTCAAAATAACTAAAAAATAGCGCAGAGGCTGTACTTTCTAAGGCTGTGCTTTCTGAGCTGAATTCAATGTTTTAATCGGGATTCCTGTATTAGGTGGGGTTTTTTTTTTCTAGGTCTGGACCCGCACACACACTTAGGTAAAGAGTCAGCATGTCTGTGTAAAACTGTTAAACTTCTATATATATACAGTTTGGGTAGAGTGTCATATAACCAGTATGGTTCATATTGCACCAGACCCAGAGCAAGTGGTAGTGAAGGGGGGCAGAGGTTAACTCAGTGCAGATGACTGACAGACTGTACATGACAGACTGAGGAGGTAGGAGCCAGTATAATGAGAGATGGGGGAGGTTTATAGGGCTAAATCGAGGTATACCGTCCACACGGGGTAGGGCAAGGATCAGGGAGGTATTGAAGGAGAGAAAGTGGGTTAGGGGGATTTTGAAGGGGGGCATACTTTGAATTCAGGGATTGTGTTTCCAATCTACTTCAGCACTGCGTGCTCCTATGAGCAATGCGCTAATTTTAGAGGAGGAGGGGGAGAGAGGTGTTGGTTGGTGGGGTCGGTGAAAGAAAAACAAGGGGCAGTGAGCGAAGCGGAGAGGCAAACAGAGAGGGAAAGAGATTAGATAAGTTGGAAGAAAGATGCATACAAGAAGGGCAAAGGAATTTAACAAAACCGACAGGGGTACATTTATAACATTATGTGTAGAGATCGGAGGAGGCAGACAAGGATTCAGTTTTTTTATTTAACATCCTACCCCCCCCAAAAAGAAACAATCAGCCCAGAACAGGCCTTCTTATGGTAGACACGCTCAGTTTCAATTCACAGATAAATCCAGGGACTCACACACAAGGATAGACCAGCCAGGAAGACGTTTGATTTATCATTTAAAGACGTCTGCTGGAAAGAGAACATGACATGACAAACAAAAAGCACAAAAATACCATTCCAAATTTTGTGACATTCTGTAGAATACCAGCGCCAATACTTGCCAATACAATACTCAAATATTAACACATAAATGTATTTCTATATACAAAGTTTTGCATGTAAGATAAAGCACAGTTAAATATAAAACTGTGCTCGTACAATATTTTGCTTACATTAAACTAAACTTGTACAAAATATGCATAGAGTATATAATAACCTTTTTCAAAAGGCTTTTCCTTTGATACACTGTCTATTGAATTGACTTTTGTCTTTCCATGCCGTCGTCTGCATCTTTCACTGTCGGTGTTGCAAAGCAACATGCTAGTGCTAGTGTGCCACGGATGGCCCGCCCTGTGCCCAGAGAACTGCAACGCTTTGCAGCCCCAATGGTCAAAACAACTTACTAATGAAGGATTCATTAATAACATAGTGACGGTGACAGTCGGATAAATAATGTAAACAAACCTGTATCCCCACCACTAACCAACAAACCCAACACCCCCCCACCCCCAATACCCCAACCCGCATTTTAGCCCTATGCGATAATTAATGCGACAATAAATGGTGTAACAAATTACAGCACACAGCTCTACTACTGCTTGGTTAGTACTGGACAGTTCTCAGTATTTATAAAGCATTTATTTATGAAGTATTTGCGTAGCAATATATCCTCCAAAAAACAAGGTGGTGCTGTTACAGAGAAAACATTTTGTGGATATGTAGGTTAATATAATATTTGTGTATACATCAGACTGTAATAACAATAATATTAAAATAATAGTTTTAATTATTTTAATAATATTATTTATTATAATAATATATTACAGTACAATACATGAATTGAACTGCATTTTAAATTTACTTTGTGATTTGCAGGATACTGTGATAAGACAATGATCTTCAAAAGTCTGTGTTTCGGTCACATTTAGTGTAGAATGGAAATGCGCAATCATGAAGTTTTGGTTTTAGATTTTATCATGAACTACCCAGTTGTAGCTAATTTCCATACTCTTTTCAGCCACGTAGGTTAAAACAGCGGGATGGCTGAATGGTATAGCACAATGTTAAAGAGACTTAACCACTAGGGATCATTAGGTAGCACTGTGCTGGTGGGGAAGACACTTTTTCCAGGGACTGTATGGGAGGAAGAGGATGAGAAAGATAATCCCACCCACAATAAGGATGGCTCCTGCTGAACCCATACAGGACACAGACCAGGAGAGCTCATGTTGTAGTGGGACAGAATGGTCGCTCTCTAGAAGGGAAAGAACTGACTGATGGAAGATGATTAGTGACAGCAGGACCAGGAAGCCTGTGAGAGAGAGAGAGAGAGAGAGAGAGAGAGAGAGAGTTGGTAAATGAGGCTGCTTTCCATTCACATAGTGTCCCATTCATTATCTGGGTTCCTATAGTGGGTGCTAAAGTCTTTCAACAAGGAAAGAGATTATATGAACAAATCAGGCATGGACGCTTTATTACATTTTCACTTTCAAACTTCGTTAGCGTTAGATGCATGTGGACTATGACACACAGAGCTGACATCCCAAAGCAATATTTCATTCTGAGACCCTAGGGAGGTATTGTTTAGTGGGTGGCACACATGAGTAGGCATGAGTCTTACCTGAGACAATGAAGCAAAAAGAGGCCGGCTTTAGGAAGAATTGCACTCCCTTACTGAGGGACATAGTGATACACACTGAACCCATGACCATCATGAAGAGACTGACGAGGGCTAGGATGGCTGCAGCAATGTTCAGACCTGGACGAGAGATGGGTCAATCAGTACTGTGCATAGGGGTTAAAGAAATCCTTAGTTCACTTACAGAAAAAGGAGTGCTAGACAGAGAAGATCTACTAGACTGGCAGAAATAGAGAGACCACATTTGACCGATGCTGACACAGAGAAAGACAGAAAGTGTAAGAGAAGGGTGACTTACTTTTAGTCGTAGTCTTCTTAAAAATAACAGCATTGTCTCCAGAACTAAAGAACTTAAAGTATGTGCAGTTTGATTCTAAAGGAAGGAAGAGGATAGATGTGTGATGTTTCTTGAAACAGATTAAAAAAAGGAACTTCATTTCCCAGCATCCGCCAAGATAACATCCCAATTTATATTGACAAAACTCAGGGAGCTTAGCTTATGAAAGGCATGTGGGTATTTTAAACATCTGGAGGGAGACAGAGAGGGAGAGAGAGAAACAGATAGATAATTAATACTGCATTTAGCAGACACTCTTTCTTTCTGACCCTCCCATTTGCTGCTTCGCGGACTCTATATTTAGATTAAAAACTGTGAAGCAGTCAGATTCCTGTCGGCTTTAGCACTGCATAGTGATGACTGGCAACACTGTGAGCTGTGTGGTCAAAGTCTTGGAGGGAGACACACGGACGTATTAAACAGACAGATGCACAGACGTGAGGACAGGGCTGCAGATTGCATCACAAAACGGCTGGTCTACATGCCCTGGAGTTGTGGAAATACAGAACAGAAGCAGACAGATTAACACAGCACATGCACTCATGCACGGGTACAAATCAACATGCATACAGACAGGTTAGGCAAACACAGGTCAACTGGAACAATCGGAACATCATCACATGCAGACCCAGAGAAAGATGCAATGATGCATGTGAACTGCTACTTCTGCACAAGTAGGTTAAAAGATAGCAATAATCAAAGCCATAATCTCAAATTACGTGATTTGGTTGCAGTTTCGATCATTTTGAAGCATTCAACTTCATTATGCATCTTTCCTAACTTCTGCATATAATTTCAAGACACTAAGCAAAAACCTTCTTCCAGTAATCCCTGTGAGTGAGCAAAAAATGCTCCCCTGGTGTCCTCCCACTGTCCAAAGTGTGCTTGGCGGATAGACCCTATGTATGTGTTTCGCCTGTCCTGCAACGGACAGGTGCGGTGTTCAGGGTGTCTCTTGTCTCACGTGAACCTTGCCTGTGTCTGTCAGGTAAGTGCTCTGGCTCCTTAAGCTGGTCTCAAGTTCCAAAGTTCTGTATTAGAATCCCCACTGGAAAACTTTTAACTGCATTTATTATGTTTTTGCAGATTTTAGACACACCTTCACTCTATTAATAAATGTGAAATTGTTGTAAAGTTATGTGTTTAACTATTAGCATCAATCAATTTTTTTAAAGGAAAGCCCATTTTTAAAACAATATTAATTTGAAGAAGAAATGCATGCATATATTTATATTACACCTAGTTCACCATGATTTGGATATTGTAATGCTCTTACAACCACACCTCATTAACGTCACTATAAAGGTAGAGATGCAGAAAATAAATGATAAATATAAACTTCTTTCAAACATTCAAAATACAAACATGTCTGTTCAAACATTATGAGAAAGTTCTATTGTACAGTTGAAACTGGAGAATAAAACAATACCAAAATCTTATTAAATATAGTCTACATGTCTATCTACAGTAGGTTTGTTGAATGTTATTCTGGATGCATGTTAAGATCAGGTGTAAAAATATATATATAATCCCAAATGTTGTCATAATGTCATAATGTTAATAATGATATTTTCTGTAAACAAATATTTTACAGACTTTCAAATTAATTGAAATCGAAACCCCCTATTTTCTGGCATTGAGAACATTTTTTTTTTTTTCATTGAAATTAGTTTTTTCCCTTGTTGCCGCATATTACACAATACTATTCACACAACCCCCTGTCTGATGTTCTGAATTTTTGCATATTTTTTTGACACGTCCCAATGTGGAAAAAGTAATAACCCCCTTCATATTCAATAACTGGTTACATCATATTTAGCAGCAATAACTGCAACCAAGCGATTCCTGTAATTCTTTAGCCTCTCACTGTGGAGGAATTTTAGTCGAGTCTTCCATGAGGAAACTTTGTCAACTCAGATATATTTGAGGGATTTCAAGTACAATTTTTTTACTTCAGGTCCTGCCATAATGTTCCAATTGGTTATGGTCTAGACTTTGTCCAGGCCATTCCAAAACTTTAAACTTATTGTTCTTCAGCCATTCTGATGGTAAACTTGCTTGTGTGTTTCAGATCGTTGTCTTGCTGCACGACCCAGCTGTGCTTCAGCTTCAGCTCACAGACAACAGCTCCAGTTCCTGATGCAGCAACTCTGCCATGAATCCCATTTTTGTCCAGTGTCTTTTGGATGGCCATGAACACTGACCTTAGGGAATTCCTGGGCAATTTCATGCTTTTATGGCAGGAAGATTCACTACTGTCACAGACTTTCTCCTTTTGGACAATATGGCTCTGACTGTGATTCGATGGAACCCCAGGGCATTAGAAATGGCTTTGTAGCCCTTTGCAGACCCAGAGAAAGATGCAAGCTACAAGATTCCTAAAGAATGTTGTTTGCTTGTGGCATGATGAGCCTTTAGAACATGTGTACTGGCAATTTCACTGATGGTATGGGCTAATGTTAGTTTGATTTATATTTGGCAAGGCATGCCCAAATCATATCTGACTGATGACCAAAGTTCTCAAACAGCTGACCCTGATTACCCCTTTAATTGGATTGAATTAAATAGGACGATGTGGCACGCTGCTGGTGGGGGCACATCCTCAAGCCGTGGGGAACTCCCTGAAGGGGTTGATGGGTCGCCAAACTTTGGGGGGGGACTCTCTAAAAGAGCCAGCCAAGGGGTAATGACTTCTACACCTTGCACACAAAATGAAAGAAGCACCAAACTTTGGTATGACTCCACCTATATACTACTAATACCCACAACTAAATATCTGACCTAATTCAATGTGAAAAATATGCAGAACTGCAGAAAACTGGTATTGTGTATATATACATCTATTAGCAAATATGTTTTCCCTTGGTTCTGAAAGTATTATATCCTATTGTAAGAAAAAAATACAATACAAAAAATTTGAAAATCGATGTCATGCTGGTTAACTGTGTGTCGTTTAAAACTTAATAATTCTTCGTATTTCCTGCATTCCCTTGGTCCAGTTACAGTCCATCTGAGTGATCCAGAGAGAAAAATTCATCTTTTTACATAATGTGGCCTCTTTGCATGCATTTTATGGTGTGAAAACAGCAAATTCCTCCAACTTGGCATAACTTCCTACTTTGGCATTGTTGAATGTTAAGGAAAACCATAGCAGTTCTGTGAACTGTCAACATTGCTATAACGAGCATGTCATGTTAAAGCACTGTGAGGAAGTCCACGACACTCCATTATGACTTAAAATACACACACATGTCAACGAGAACCCCGCTGGCATGCTTCTTCACTGACATTTTTTCATTAGGATATTTAGGAGCATCTGAAAGGTATCAGAGCTGGGATATTAATCGGATGCCAGCAGTGCAGAAATTCGCTTTGCTCCCCTCTGCCTTGCCTTGCACAAAGCAACGCCTACCAATGCTGTGTATCACATAATGGTTACAAATCACTCAGTTACTAGACTGTTGTCATTATTCGTTTGGAACTATTGCCACGCTAACCTGAAAATTACTCGCTGTATTTTCGACTAGCTCTACTGTCTGGATTTTTCCTATAATTATCAAATTTAAAATTGAATGTCTAATTCCAGGGGGTATTTTTGTGATTAACAGTTAAGGAAGTATTTTAGGACTTGATTGTATGATATCTCAGTTTTGAGGCCTTGGATAAGGACAGCAGTAAAAAAAGGAAATACTTGTAATAACAAAAGTGTCGTATCCTATGACCGAAAGAGCATCATGTGACAGAAAGTGCATCATGTGACAGAAAGAGCATCACGTGACAGTCACCTCCAGGCAGCTCGGCGGGTCCACAGCTCTCCCTCTGGGGGGCGATGTCCGACACCCACAGTGTCCTCACACAGCCCTTCCACAGCCCATAGTGAGCCGCAAGGCACGTCTGGTTGCCATAGAAAGTCTTGGGCGGTGCCAGCTCCACCCAGAATTCTGTGCCCACACCCAGGACTGTAAGTGTGACACCAACAATGGCCACAAAAAATGCCAACTTAATTTTTCCTTCTTGGCTGTCACTCATCCTGGACGTTGTTGGAGCCCTCCGTTTGCCCGCGCCCCGCTTTGCCCCCGCCAGTCCACTGGCCCCTCCTCCAGCCCCACCTACTCCTGCAACTCCTATTCTGCCCTCCTCCTCCTGCATAAAAAAATTGGACCACATGGCGACTTCTGCGAGGTTTGCCAAAGCTAGCGCACTGAGAGGGTAGAGAAGGAGCGAGTGATGTAGATGGGCAGAAGGAACACGATGTCTTTAAGGAGAATTAGGGAGAAGGCGAGAGGGAGAAGAGGTTAAGGCGAGAGGGAGAAGAGAACTGGGGGAGCAGAGTGTGTTAGGAAATGATAAGAAAAATGAGACGGGCTTAAGAAAAGAAGAGAGTGCAGATTCCGTGGCAGACCAAAATGAGGTTAGAATAGGTAACGAGACGGATGTGGTAAAGAGACAAGACAGAAACAAGCAGAGGGATAGATATGGAACGTCATTGTTTGAGAGGCGACATTAAGTGGAAGAGAGTTAGTGGGGAAAAAACGAATGGTTTTCAAACAGAGAAGGAGAAAGAACTGTAAGAGACAGCATGGACTGAGGAAATGCGGAGAGAGGGGTGAAAGGGAAGAGATGGGCGGGGGGTGAAATAATGGAAGGGAAGGGAGGGGGAAGAGAGGGAGGAGGTTGACAGAAATGTGGTCGCTACAGTGGGATGAGCTGAAGTATGCAGTAGAGAGAGAAAAATGGGACGCGAGGAGAAAGATGGAGGAGGAGAGGCCAGACAGACCATATATAGCAGGGCAGGATTGTTGTGAAAAACCTTGGAACAAATGAGAAATCCATGTTAGAAACAAAAAGACACTGGAAAAGGGAAACATTTATCGACAAAATGTACGTGTAATTTTTAGCTATCTTTTAAGTAAATGATAGACAAAATCCTAGTTTAATTTAATGAAGAGTCAATGCGGGTGTTAATATAGCACAGACTGGCTGACTGACAGTGGGCTAAAGTAATTAACACTGTGCCCAGGGGGACACACAAGCTATTCAGTAATGCTTCATAAACAGGTAATGAACGCACCGAGCAGGATCACAGTACGCACACTCAATGTCAACAAGTGGTTCACAAACAACAAGACGCAGACAGTATTTTGCCCTTCTCAAAATGGCAGAGTGGAAAGTGTTTGACAGAATTGGCAGCAATTGTGGAAGACATCAATTAGCCCCCTTAGAACATTGGAGCACAGAGTGCATTGTCATACCAACGTTGGCACACATCAAACGCAGTTCGTTCTTGAATGACATAACTGGAGTTACGTAAAAAGTCTGCATGTGCATCCATTTACTTAAAGAATTATTCAAATAATATTAAACAAAACAAACGGTTCAGGATATTCATCATTGTAATAAAACAGCCCATTAAATAAATTTTTACATTTAGAAAAAAATATCTTAGAAGACCTAAAACAGTCAGGAATCAGCTCAACAAAGACAGAAGATTTAAAAAAACAAAAGAACAAGATAATAACCCACATATATCTACCTCGGACAGTGTTTGTGCTATATGGTTTCAGCAATTGCAGATTGAACGACAGATTGATACAAATTATATCTTCAGGCTTTCATACTGATTTAAAAGTTCTCAGAAAACATAAAAATAGGTTTGCATGTGACATTAATATGATAATTCTAGGTAAAAGCAGCATTGTATCAATGATAAACACATTTTTTAAACACAATTAAACTTTGACAACATGTACTTCAACCAATGGCAACACCACTCTAGCCATATAACGATGATAGGAGTAATTGCTGACCTGTCTGGTGTGTGTTGAGTTCAGCGTGGAAGACACACTCGAATCTTAGTTGAAGAGGGAAAGGAAGAGGGGTGCGATGGCGAAGCAGGGAACGTGAGTGAGCTGGGGGGAAGAGAAAAGTGGGGTGGGGGCGGAGAGGCAGAGGATCATGTGTTAGACTGGGTGTGTACATACCCCAGCCTGTGTTTGAAACTCTGCTCGTGCCTGTTTAGATCTACGCGTGTTTGTGTGTGTTTCTGACTCTTTGTTGTGCCCGCATGTTTGGTTTTTAAATGTGTGAGTGGATGGGTTTCAGTTCTGTCTCTACCTGTGTGGTCCGCACACACATACACACAAGCACAGACTGCGTGCATGTGTCAGTCTGCCTGTCTGTGAGCATATGTGCCCATTCTATTTTTGACAACCACCTGTTAATGACATTAAGAGTGAGCAAGCGGGAGAGAGGGAATGGGGCTGCCTGTGTATATTGGGAAATGGGGAGGGGTCAACTGTTAATGTAGTGTTAATCAGAGAGTGAGAGAGAGATTGGCATGGCAGGGTGAGATGACAAGGGGAGTTCTCATGTCAGGGAGTGGTGAGATTGATTACCTGCTGTGCTGCTGGAGGGATGTTGATGGGATGTGGCAATTCTCTGAGCGTCACTGTTACGTGTCTAGCTTTTTTAACACTGAAAAGAGAGAGCCTGACACAGGATTAAAAGGGGAGCTACCATAACACAGAAAAACAGAGCTGGGGGGGTGTTGGTAAACAACGATTAAATTGCGTTGGGAGATGGTGATGTGAGAGGTACAAACTGGGCTCCTCCTCAAACAATTTCCGAATAACATATTTGTGCCTCTCACTGCTTTGCGTACGGCAGTGTTTAGGCAATATGCTTCGCCACAGATGTGCTATTTTTATCCCTTCCAGAAATATTTTATCTTTCAATTTCCCCCTCATCTGTAACATTGCCTTATTTGTCCAATACTATCACCCCAATCATGACTCCTAACTTGTATATTATATTAATAATAAAGATGTCTACTGTTTTATTTTAGGTGAGCAGAACTCAAGTAATTGTGCAATAACATTTACCCATTGCAGTGTCATAGAACGGCCATCAGAGGGAGACACCACCTTAGCAACGCTGACCTGAAAATTAAAGAGTTGCTCAAGGCTGGGCACCTCTTGTGTGTGACAGATATATGGCAGCGTTCTGTTTGTTTTCTTGATGCCTACTATGTAGCTTAAACAAGTATTGTTTACTGACCGAGGGGTCATTTGGGATATACAACATGCAAGCGTTCCTGTAGGCTGCAAAGACATATTGACGAGCACAGGATGTTGGAGACATACACAAAATAAAATACAAAATCAGTAATATTGGTTATTTATGTGTTAACATTCTCTCATATTGTAATTAACATAATCAAGCAATGGTCCAATGATGACTCCAGGGATTGACATTGCTGAGGGAGTGGTCCTTGATCTTTTATTGGACCAGAACACTATTTCCACTATGTCAGGGTTAACCCTTTAACACTCTGCTCAACCGTTTGGCAGAGCACATTTTGATGTGCTCTACCAATATGTTGAATTTGTTAAACTCAACTCAACCTGACTGAGCCGTTTGGTGGAGGCCTACATTTAAAAAACTCGATGGGCCCATGTATTAAGACAAGCAAACACAAAAACTTGAATTTGATCCGTTTTTTAGAGCAATAGGAATAAACGTGTAACAGATTATCATTCAATAATTTTGTTTGGGCAGTGCAAAACACCATATATTATATGCCATATGTTATTTTATCATTCTTTAGAATAAAACAGAACTGTAAGCTAAGAATAATAATATATATAAAAGCATAATTATTTCAGTAGAGTAAACTATTTTTTTATATAATTCATCTTCACATTGGCATGTACTCATTCAAGAGCAGTGCAAAACAGTATTTACACATAATTTTTTGTATAAAATACAAGCTGGTATTATGAATTTCAATCATTAATGCAAAAACATTTTATATTTTATATTCGGGGGTTAGTCGCCACTGAATTTAGGCCTAGTTTACATAAGGACTAATGCTAGTTACACTACTGATACTTGTTTCTACGATAACACTTAACAGTCAGTTCACTGTGTCTAACAGGTTTCCATTACTGGTCCTAGGCCCCCTCTATGTGTGCTCTGTTAACTATAGTATTTTATGTTTTTTTTGGAGCTTAAAAATAGTAACCAACAATCTCCATGCCCTTTTGTTTGGTTACACTACTTACTGAATAACTGGTCTGCTGTCAGTAGGAAGAAATGTGACGAAAACTACCATACAATTTTAAGTAATACTGAGATCTCACAGGATTTGTGTCAGCAAGTTAATATGGGTACTTCTCTGACGTGTGACTGAAGCAATTTCCTGTTGCTACAGAAACAAGTAGTTCCTTGTAGAAAACATAGATCATTGTCCCTTCTGATTGGAAGTGCAAAACAAACAAAAATTAATGTTGTTAATGTTGGGTCTTCAGGGAAAAACAGCATGAAGACGAACCTTTAACTCTTCACACAAGCCAGACTGGTACAAGAAGTCCTGATTAAATTTACTAATCTGTTACAGCCCAGAGAGTAGTGAGGGGCATGGTATTAATATCACTTATTCCTTCCTTCCGGGGTGAGGTGAAAATATTTCCTACTTCTTTTTCTGTCTTTAAATCCAGTTGATTTTTACCAAAATGCTGTCAACGATCTTTACTCTCTTTCCAATCAGTGTCCTGTTCCTTGCTGATGGTGAGTGATCTAAACTTGATCTTCGTAATATTCAGTATTTGTCACTAATATTCCTTTGTAAATGGTTAAACACAACTTATCATTAGAGTTTTTCCTGCTGTACATTCACTACATTATATTTTAACTGTAACTGTGAAATAATCTGTTACTGAACTGATTTTAAGTTAAACTTCTAACCAAAAACTTATTTACTCTCACACAGAATCATTTTCTAATCTAAAGTAATGCCGTGATGCCTCTTACTTCTGCAAATTTCCACCTTTGCTCAATGTTTAGAAAAATGTTGCAGGCATCTTTAATCGCTTTCCACTCTGTATCCTGTTCCTTGCAAATTTGATCTCAATATTCAGTGTTTGTCACTGCTACTCCTTTGGAAACGGTAAAACAAAGAGTCTTCTTACATTATATTTTAACTATAACTGTGTCATAATATGTTAATTCCCCATCTTTGTATCCAAACATGTCCTCACATGTCTATTTATCCTGATTTCTAGGTTTTATTCAAAATACTACTGCTCAGGGTGAGTAATTAATTCATCTTTATTCATCAATTAATCTTGTAATTTTGTATATATCTGAAAGTAGATACGTTCTTTCATTAATCTGTGTTTAAGTGCACATAAAATAAACCACAAACACCATCTCAGTACATTAGATTATTAACATTGACTTGTATTAATTTTGAACAAAATATCAATGTTTTATTAAGGTAAACCAGCTGAATGGATTTTAAGTTGGTTAGAAGTGCATCTTCTAACTACAAACTTATGTACTCTCACACAGAATCATTTTCTAATCTAAAGTAATACAAACAGGCATTTCATGTATGGCAGTAAGGTATGTCATAGTGGATGAGCTGGACATTTGCTTTGTTTAA
>JAOYSI010003295.1:0-15274 GCA_025775065.1 Hiodon alosoides
TTTGATACCAAGCAGTGCATGTACCGAACATTTTAAAGGGTTGACGTTTTTCAGTAAAAACGTAAATAAGGACATTTACTTCATAAATTCTTCATTTACTTCATTTACTTCATTACTTACTTCATTTACTTCATAAATTCTAACCTAGTAAAATAGAAAACACATCGCATTCATTGTTATTTTATCTCTTCACTCTGGAAAATGCAGTCGGTTCAGTGCTTTGTGACAAATTATAAAACATATGTAAATATGTCAAAACCTTGACTCAAACAAACCTCATTATAACCTCTATAACAAGCTTAATTGACTAACTGGTCACATTACCTGAAGCTGCATATTTTATTACATAACAATTGGACAGGCTTGGACAGAAGTGTTGTTTTTCCCCTGCTGGGATATTGTTAATCTTCCTATGTTGTGTTTGTTATATTTAGTTAATTACTTTTCTGTTATGGAGAACAGTTTGTTCAGTTTAGGTAAATTTTTCTTGGATAATTCGAAGTTGAGTTACAAAGTTGCAGTTGTGATTCTCAGAGATAATTAGGTAAACCAATAAACTAAGGTGCGGCCAATGGAGGATGGCATCGCTTATTTTAATTTTTTTTATGCTAGTGTGTGTGCACTCTTCGTGGTTAATTTCGGTGTCTTAAGTTTAGAATTTTGTCTGCTTGAAGTGTGCCTAGTTTCAGTCTGGACATGTGTCCTGTGTTAGGGCAGTGGACATAAGCCGTATCCAGGCTGACCTGTAGCTGCCCAATCAACTGCCAATAGTGGGCCAATAATTAGTACAATAATTATTTATATTGTCCACAGGGTTAGAATGGTTTACAGTTGTCTTCCAGGATGAATAAATTGCAATGGGGGTGTGATTTGGTCCGGTCCTAAGCCTGCCTTTATGGGGCTGGATGGATTTTTTTCCTGAAAATGTGCTTACCATTTGAAGAAAATAAGTCACATTGTTGTTAAATGCTAATTTAACAGACTATAATGTTTATTATTGAGCATTGCTCCTAAATTAAACCAGAGAATTTAAATCCCTGAATATATGAAACTCAGTCAGGCATGGACACACTCAGAGATCAGTTCAATGACTTGGTTACATCAAGGTGAGCCGTCAGTAAATATAGATTCATTTACTTGTTAGAGCTAGAATGAAGTGTTTATGTAGCCTTCCAAGTGGAACAAATGTGCAGTTTTACAGGCAAGCATGTGGAATTCACCTTCATTTCAGAGAGACTAAAAGACTATGCTTTAAAGGTATAAGAGCTAATGCGCTAAGAACTACATGCAATCTCTATTGCAAACTGTGCGAGTTCAGTTGGCCTGGGTTGATCTACCACTTAAAGGACACATTTAAAAAGTAAATACGCTCATTTTGTCCAGACGTGGTCGAGAGGTGGTCTATACAATTTAAATTTAAGCTCACTTCCACAAAATGTAGTAACGTGTTCCACTGCTGTTGTGTTTTACCTACAAGTTCCCATTCAAAGTATTCATTTGTAAAGAGAGTGAATTTCTCTGTGAAAACTGACTGATTTGGCTTTTGAGATTAAATAGCTATCTTTTCTTTGCCCTGATTGAAAAAAAGTTTGGCTGCTGGAAGCAGATGATAAACTGTGTTTCCGATAGCACTGTCAGGTAATGCAAATAGCTGGTTATATCGCTGAACTTGTATGAAGTCTAGGTGATGTATAGCAGGAATATATCAGGTAGTAAGAAATAAATAAATAAACAGCGCAACTTTCACCCTGCGGTGAGCCCACAGAACCGGAGGCAGGAAGTGCGACTGACATTAAATACAACCTATCCATTTTCATTTATCTGAGTAGCCTCCAGCGGTGGTTTGTGCTCCACATTCTGTGCTGATGCTGGCGAACGTGCCTCACTGAAAGGCACAGAATTCATAGCTGTAATAACCTCCTGCTTTCAAATGCCCAGAGCAGCCAGTTAGTTCGCCACTGCATATAGTCTAATAAAGTTATGCCTCGTGCTATTGAAATCGGGCCTCATCGGTACATTAGTGGGTATGATATTGATTATGATCACCGATCGATACAATCAGTAAGTACTGTATAAACAGTAATAAATCGGTTCTATTGTCGAGGTTTATGTATTGAAATGAAGACACAGTTCTGGATTTCCTTAAGAAGATGTGAGGTTGCTTTGACGAATCTGACAAAAGGAACGAATCAGATCACGGCTGGATGACAGAACGACTGGCGTAGTGCCAAGTGAGGGGAGAAGTCGCCCAGACAGGAAGGAAGTGATGACGCTCGGAGTGGTGACTATCACTGCATGGGTCAAGAACGGGTCAAAAACGTCGCCGACACACGCCACAACCTTTTACTTCATGGCAAATAAAAAAGGACATTCTTTACCTCTTTTTCGTTTCAAATCAGATAAAAAAAAAAAGTTCTTGCAAAGTATAATCCAGTACAAATTCAATTAGATCCCAACTTTCTTGCCAGAGACAACATAGCCATTTTCAAGGAATATGCTGACACCGGTTTCATTTGTCTAAGTAGATAAATCATCTGTATTGAGCTTGTCTCCTGCAGCATGTCAATGCTTATCCCTGATTTAATTTGTTGCTTCCCCTAGAAGAAGCAGTGATGTTTAAACACAGAAACTATGAAGGTTACACCGGCTCTGCATTTTAATTAGGGCCTCTTTTAACCAGCCCCAGCCCAGAGAAGGGTTCCTCTCTCTGGAGAGATCATTTTTCTCGCCGGGCCTCGACTTGCCATTGAATTTCCTTGACATTGTGATGCATGGCGGTGAGAGCGGGTCTTGCAGCACCCTGCGCAGCTGAAGGGGCGTTCCGAAACGGCAAGGCTCCATCGCCGCGGCAACAAAGCGAGCCCTTCTCTAAGCGCGCTTCCGGGCGAACGTGGGCTTTTTGCCGTGCAACAGGGCCACCGCTTTGAGGACGTGCCAGATATTTCAATTATGGTATAATTTCAAGGTATGTCAAAAGGAAGGGAGGGAATCAAGCACAGACACTTAGTGTGTTATAGTAATAACAGACATATTAATTGGGCTCATGGCACACTGATGCACTAAGATGCTTTTAAAGGTAATATTCTCCATTTGGCAAATTGCTTTCTGAGATGGGGCTGCTTTTTAAATAATGCAATCTATTGAGAGCTCTCCATAAATATTCTGCCACTGGAGTGCAGGAAGCTGATGGAACGTTGAGTGCATTGCCCGTACTGTTTCACACTTCTGAATAAGCCGTTTGAAGCTGATGGCTCAGATATCAGTAGGTCACCGTGGCAGCAGAGTGTAGTATTGTGAGTTGTTTGGGAAGAATTTTAGCCGAGGTTTTACATGACTGATTTCACTCCGGCTAGAGGTGTTTCATCTAAATGGGTTAAACATGTGGGACATGGTAAGTCATTAAATAATTTAATGAGGGTCGTAAAACACGATTCAAAGTAGTACAGCTGGGTGTAAATGCAGGCACACTGCACACAGTAAACCGTTTAAAAGATGTTTCCCTTCAGGCTTGAGGATGTGTGAGCATTTGTCACCTGTCAGAGGATGGGCTTACATGCAATAATAGTCGTGCTATTTCTGTTCCACTCTTCTGCGTTCATCACGTGATTATGTGTACAAAAGAAAGCATACTACCTGTGTGCTGTGTACCTGCGTTTACACCTGGCTGTGCTACTTTTAATTGTGTTTTACGCTAGTCATTAAAGTATTTAATCTCATGACCCTCAGATGACATGTGACGGTAGACTTAATGTGCCCAGTAGCAAATTCCACCGTGGTGCAAAGAGCTTCGTCAAATAATGCGGATGTTCCTGCAGGTACCATGTAAAGACTGCTCTTTGGGGGATGGTACCTTTCCAAATTATTGCCCCCCTTCAACATTTCAACATGTTAGACATTGATTTAAGAAAAACAAAAAACGCTGTCGCTCATTTAAATATCATATTTGTTACGAAAGTTTTGTCGTCCTTGAACCGGCGTGCTGAATAATTAAGTCTTATGGAATTTTCCATATATGATGTAGACCATACATGGAGTAATAAGTTAAATAGCAAACTATTTACAGGGACTGTGTCTTCCACAAAGGAAAACAGTATAGGCATTAAAGTTAAAGTTAAAGTTTTTGAAGGCAGTAAGTTTTCTGTTTTCATACCCTGGGTGTGTATAGAATAACTAAGTAGCTAAGAAAAATAAGAAAATTTTAATTGCATTAATTAAATTTAACTATGGAAAATACAGTGTTGACTTTCTCAAATGCCCAACACGCTGGTGCTATTCTGTCATTTTAAAATAATAAATTTGTCTTTCTTACCTATTCAGCTTAGAGACACACCAGCAGAACACAGAATACATTGCAAAACACAATTTCGATCACGGATAATGAGAAGCTTAAAGATCATTATAATTCAAAAAACTGAAACAATTTAAAACTAAAAACAAAACAAAAATAGCCTAATATGTGTAATACCCCAAATTTTTATTGACACCACAAGCCAATCGCTAAGTAAGGCTACCAAAAAGTTCTGCTTCTGGAATATGTCCAAACTACTTCATAGAAATGTATAACATCATGTGATTAACTACAAAATCATGTACGTAACAATGAAAACGTTCTCATACGGATTATGAAATCCATGCGTGCAGGTCTATTCAATATCTATTTTAATACTTGATATCATTGTTTAAATAACTACATAGAAATGTATGATGCCGTTATTGCTGTAGGGAAGAACTGTGAAGATGGTGTTTGACTCTAATTCTCATAGAGCCACAGAGCATTCTCTAGTTGATGGTAGAATTCAGACATACACCTGACGTGGACAAACTTCAAAAAAATTGTGTAGGCCTGAGATCAGGTTACCTTAAACACACGCAGAGCTCCAGTGCACAGCCAGAAGAATCAAGGTGTGATCTCAAGGATCTGGTCCCGGGGTGGTGACAGAAGGTGGTGAGTTAATCTGCATTCTGGCTCACAGGGCAGGCCTGTCCCTCATTTGCAAAAGCAGCTGGGGGCCCCTGGAAAGGCTTGACAAGATGATGGATCCGCAGAGCCACGTTGCCTCGTTGATCCATACTCACTAGAATGGGTATCGGCATTCGCCATTCAAATGTTAAGCCCCGAAGTCGTGTAGCGCTGATTAGTAAAACGCTTCTGTTCTCAATAATTAATGTTTAGCATGGGGGCCCTTCCCTCTGAGGAGAGGAGGTTTTTGGGCAATTGCAGAAGTAAGTACCGCAGACCGGGTAAAAAGAGTCAGTAGTGCCTCTGGGACAGAGTGAAAAATCAATGGCAGCTCTGGAATATGTTAACTGCTGGGCCTTGGGCTCTTGCAGGCCTGGGATTTCATGCCCGCTAACAGTGGTGATTAGTGACGTCGTCCATCCTTTGTTTTAATAATCGATTGGAAAGAGGACAGAATAATAATTTATTCAGCCGTCATACATGGCCAGGATTTTTTTATTTGATTTTAAATGTCAGTGGATTTAATGTTGATCTTGTTTTTTTTTGTTTTGTTTTTTTCTAAATTAGGCAATGTGGATTGAAACAAAGCTTCTGGTATGGTACAAACTGCAATAAACAAATTGTCTCTGTATTTTACATGTTGAAAGCAATTTGAGTTTCACCTCAAAAACTAACCCTAACCCTAAAAAAATATTATTATCCATTTTCCTGGATGGTAAGAACAGGCCAATATCATTTGTCATTTGACATAGGCCTACCTGCAATTTAATAATTTTTTATCTTAGCTTTTTTAAAATAAAAGATGTTTTCAAATATTCTTCGCACAATAATAGGATGGGTGGACACTGTCTTTATAAAACTCTGAGCTGGGGTAGATCTGGAGAAGGGCAAATAGCATTTTTAGAATTCAGTGTCAGCACATGCGTGTGCAGTGCGTATATTTAAAATGAAATTATTTATATATATATATTTATATATATATATATATATATATATATACACGTGTGTGTGTTTGTGTTTCAAATTTATACCAGAGACGTACATAACGAATGTGGTCTGACACCTTTGAGATATAGAGGTACAGTTGACTTTTCCCATATCGACTGCATCTTTAATCCCCCAACCGTTTAGCTGGCACAAGACCTTCTGTCAACATGTTGAAAAGGATGAGCCTGAGGATTGCTGCGCTGCCTGGTTTTCACTGGGCCCGGCCCGGCCCGGCCCTTTCTTTCATGCGTCTTCTTGTGCAAGTGTCTGTGCATGTGCCTTTAGCTCTCTGGTGCAGAATGCTGTATAAATAGTGAGGAGGAGTATACACTCAGCAGTGGGTTTAGACAAACCCTGTTTCTATTCATTATTTTTCACGGACATAAAGCAAAACTTTGAAATGACCCTAACTGGGTTATTTTTGTGACTTTTAGCTTCCGAGTTTGCATTCGCTTTCGGTTTCCGTTTCAATGGCTGCAGAATGTCTACTGCTACTGTGTTGTGGTTGACGGGTTCTTTCACCTGTACAATTTGGAGTCAACACTGTGGACCTATGCATCTGTCCCTGCTGTAGATATATACACCACAGTGGGGCTAGCACCCACACCGCCGGGGTCACCACTCGGGTAGAAGACCGCTCTATTTGCGTAACAAAATCAGCCTTTTCATAATTCTAAATGCCCTCTGGATTCACCAAATAGAACAACTGTAAAATATATGAAATGTAGAAATAGGGTCAGAAAAAAACCATACACATTACTGGGCCTCACGTGCGACTTGCCGAGTATGACGGATTTAACTGGCCACCGAACAATTCTCAGTACTTCTTCTGTGCCCGACGTTCTGTGATTTCTCTGTGACGGGCTTCAGAATCTCAGGCGATGGCTCAGGGTTGTGGAGTATCAAAGCAAACGCCCTATGGCCGTAGCTCAAGGTCCGTTACCTCTCCGGTTCGGCTGCAGACAAGAGTTTCCACTTTTAGTCACGTTTGTAACTTTCAAGAGAAAATCTAATTCATTACAGTTGCCACACGTTACGCTTCATGAGTGATCATACTGAAAACTGCATAAATGTACTGCTGTCAGTACAGAAGGATTGCAAATCGATATGTACAACTTTTGCTAAATAATAAAAATGACAAACAGATATTTGCACAGTTTGAAGGACTTTAAAACTTCAGAGTGCCCACTTTGGAGGACACTGAAACTTCACAGACTGCGCATTTGAATCAGAAATCAAATCGCATTTCACCTTCTGTATTTTTAAACGTACGAGCGTTATTAAGCCTTTCGGGACTAATAGCTTGTCAAATCATTTTTATTTGCTGTTGTGAATGCACATAAAATGGGAGCGCTGCTCCCCGAGACTGACAGGTCTGCCTTCTGGTTTTGAACTGATGCGTGAACATTGGAAAGTATGCAAAAATATGCCCGCCGATTTTGACTTTCAAGAAAAAAACCTCAAGGTTGGATGAGTGATATTTCCAAAGGTTTGCCTCCCCGCCAGATCGTTTTCTGTGAGCCATTTCATGACAGGAGGCATTACTCCCATCACTGCTCGCTAGATACTGTTCGCAAAGTGTCAGAATGGCTGGAGGAGTAGATTGATGACTGTGCCCTAGAAATGCAGCAGATGTACGTGGCGACAGTATAATGACTGGAAATGATGGGACTGCAGCCAAGGCTTGGGATTATGCTTTTTACAGCGCCTGCAATATTGACTTTATGCAGCACCCTGAATAAAACTTATCTATGTTAAAACGTGAAATTAATGACCAAATTACCATTTTTTATTGTCTAACAAATGATAAACCTAGCCATTGCAGGTTGTCATATACATATTTACTGTGCGACAAATGTGTTTGAATGTGGTGTTTGACCCCCTATTTGAACCATAGGCTGTGGCACGGTGAAATTTTCTGTAGTGCTTTTGAGCAAAGTATTTCAACTATTTCTGTGTAGGAGCTTGAAAGTAAATCTCCAACTTTTTTCTAAACTTTAAAATTAAATCAGTATGAAAAGCATTGAAAGCTGAATTTTAAAAAAGTGACTTCTAAATACTAATAATTATAATATGCAATTTATAATAAATATATACAAAATTAACCAAAAATACCAAACATAAAAATGCACTAGGAAGCAGGTACAATGAAATTCTTTAAAACCTGTCTGCAGGGGACAGGGCTGGATTTTCTGATTTCTGGTTTGATTGTGGGGAGATTATACACCTTGGATTTGTTTCGTGAATCACCCTTCTAAACATATTGTCTCTTTTTTTTTTTTTCCTGTGAAGGACTCACAATTCAGACAAAGATGGATGATTGCTGTGAGTTGAGAATGCGGGGGTGGAGGCTGAGAGCAGGTCGGATGATTTACAATAAGAGCATCACAGCGTGTTATTGTATGTAAACAACAAAATTTCATTTTAAAAAATCTCTGTTGCTCTTTCTTAAGGTTTATTGTAATCGAGAGAGAAGACGAGTTTTTGCAGCTAGGATTGGAGTCTTACCGGTATGCGGTTAACTAGATTGTGATTGTTATGTCAAATGTCGGTGCTTCCTTAATTTGCGTGCAATTAACTTTTAATTACAGTTCAATCTTATTTTAATGTAAAAATCAATGCTTAGTCAATACAGGATGTATATGGATGATTAAAAATCCTATTAAAATGTAATTAGCGGAAATCTTAGTGAAAGAGACATGTGAGGATTTGTACGCATCGGATATATCTAACAGGGCCCTTTCCGAAGCGTAACGGTGTGACGCGCGACGGAAGCATTTTAATGAAACTGGATCCGCGCGTCGATTCTCCCGACGTAAAATAAACAACTCTCCGTTTGCTGGAGGCTGGACCGCAGGATGGGAAGGTCACTGCTATATCATTTTTGTTTTATAATTCTGTCAAGCTCACGGTGTCCTGTCAGGCCTCCATGGGACTTCTTTATAATTCAATTCCGTGCCATCTTTTCTGCAGAGTCTGCGGCATTGTCCAGCCCATTTCACTGACTTTGCAGTCCACAGCCCCTAAGCATCCCTGACCACTCTGAACTCGTCTAATTTGGGCGATACGAAACGTAGGAGCATTCATCATCTTTGATTGCAGCGATGAAGTTTAATCAGCATTTTCTATGAGGAACTGATAACGACGAATCCCGTACAAAAGCCCGGCCCAAAGCTCTCCGGTGCCTTCAGTCTCTCTTGGTCCTTCGCTGAGTGATAGCCATGCTCCCTTTTTAGGAGAAAATTGCTTCCGAGACCAGTTTTGGCGACATTTACCCGATACGGGAAATTCTATAATTCCTAGATAACCTGCAAAAAGACTTTGGCTGGATGACAGTCGGACATAAACGATGTTGTTTGGGAGCTGACATCTCTGACACATGGACACATTGCTGTGACAGTTTGACCTTGAGCTGTGCGTTCCATCATAGATTGAAATGCCCACCCCCCCTTTTCAGAGGGAATCAGCGGTTTCAGAAAACTGATTGAATTTTGTCTTGATTTCATAAAACATTTAGACAGATTAATTGAAATAGTGCTCGACGGAGGCCACCAGCAGTAAATTTATCATCTTGACATTGGTGTAGAACCAGAGTGACACTAATGTTGCTGTGCTGATGTTTTCTAAAGTTTTGAATGCTGGATAATGCGGTTAAACTTCATTATGGACTATATGAAAGAAGCTGAATCTACGAAGCAGGCCTAATGTTATAAATGTGGTCTGAATGCGACGCGGAAAGACGTACTTGATTTTCCTTTGGGTTTCTGACAAGCAAATGTCAAAAAGTGCAGGGTTTACATTTTCTGAAATAATTACTTTGTATTATAGTAATCCTACTTTGTGTGTACACGATTTGTGTCTCTGATCAATTCAGCAACATCTGACAAAATGTTTGCATCCGTAAAAGGTTTAAGTTGTTTTAATAAATAAATTAATAAATGAATACCACTTTTGTACGTCTTATGTCAAAATGGTTACTGATAATTTTCTTTCTTTCTGGGTAAACTTCCTATTTTCATGTGTTTTTAATTTAAATTTACACTATTGCTCACTCTATTACACACTAATACACTATTACACATTATTACACTATTATTCTACATTATCCAGCCCATGCTGGAAGCAGTGTTCTTGGGGTCTGCATTGTAACCAGTACAGTGAATGTATCTGAACCTGGGGCATTATTCACAATTTATAATACTTTCTCAGTTTTTATAGAAACATAATTATTTTTGGTGTCCATTGTTTTAAGTACACCGATTAATTTAATACATAGAATCCAAGAAACTTTCTTAGAAGCGGAAATAATTATATACATATTAAGACAATTATCCATTGCTTCAGGGATATAAATATCATTACATAGTTTTTTTTTAGATAAGTATTCCCATGAAAATTGATGCAAAAAGCACTAGAGAGATGATTTTCTTTTAGTCTGAGGCTGATCGGAAGGTCAAAAGCTTTACCATTTACTCACGAAACGAACAAATAAACAATTTTCTGTTTAGTCAGAAGCTATTTTCCATTGCTGTTCCTGCACAAGCACCATTCCCATCGGAGACATAATTGACAGGCAATACCGCTCCTGCTAAACGTAAGTAGGACAAAATATTTATCGGCGGTTAATTGCTCTCTTAGTTTTTATGTTCTGCTTTGTTCTTGTCCTGCCCCACCCCAAGTGATACTTAGGTACTTATGTACATCCACAAACTTATACAGGTATACAGAGACATTTTGAATGCACTGTTGGATATGTTTCCATTATGGATTCAATGTGTACTTGCATCCAATGTGTACTTGCACGAACATACTGCGCGGACATTTAAAGGTTAAAAAAAGGTCCCTTGTAGACTTTTTTCACATCCCTAAAAGATAATCAATGTTATTTGGTGTTTTTGTTGTCTTTGAAATTGCTAGGTCCCAGCAAAGGACAGTTCAGAATGGAATTCGACCCCTGTGCTTAATATAAGGTAGAGTTTGTAATGGTAATCAATCCTTTGATTGAGGTTGCATCTCAATTAAATCCTTTGACCACGAGGCCAAAGGAGGCCTTTTCCAAAGGCCAGGCATCTTGAGGAGCAGTTACGTGGGTCATTACTTCTGGAGAAAATTACTTTCTAAGTAAAACAGCTTACGCAGCTATTATTTTGCCAGACTGTAATAGCCAGATTACAGTAATCCACCCCTTTTTCACAATCATTTTTTTTCTATAGCTCACAGTTAGGCAGCTACGTAATTTTTTTCAGCCAAACCTAGCTGGAGCAATGCAAGTCTGTTACATTAGCACAGTAGCATTTTGATAGCCCTCACAGATAAATTTGTGTTGCAATGATTCCCATTTTTTCTCATTTTAAACATGATTTGATCTCAAACAGCACAGAACGCTTCGTAATAGTTATTATTTTAATGGGCATTACAAATCGTATGATATGCTGCACATATCACACAGTTCAAAAATAGTTTGATAAAACAATATAGAAAGACGAATAAAAACCTTTTAAAACTCAGAGGGCAGCAGTAAAATCTGGGTGTAATTTTTCTGATACGGCTTATATCGACTCCAAAGAATTATTTTTATTGAGTGAATATGAATGAATCGCAGCACAGAGAAGCGGTTGATTGCCTCGCCACGCGTCGTAAATTAAAACGGTGTGTATTTGTGAGACGGCCTTCGGGAATCTGTGCTGCTGTGTGAATCGGATCATGAAAATGAATCGCAACCCCCGTTTTCTCAAAGGACTGAGCAGATAGAAGTGGATTGATTATTGAAGACCTCCATGGCATTTCGAAGCCCTCCAGTCTTTTGTATTAGCATCGGCCTGGGGGCTGCTCAAGTTTTCTTTCTTTCTTTCTTTCTCTCTCTCTCTCTCTCGCTCTCTCTATCTTTTATTTAACCTCAGAGCATTTCGCTGATTTCCGCGAGATCCTGGAAGCATCCTGGAAATATTCTGCCGCTGGTTTCGCAAGGACGTCCACGCACCCTGTCTGTTTGTAACCACTGCCACCTTAATGTGTCCTTCTCATCTTTCTCTGTAAGCAGGACACTGTCATTTATAAATCAATGCAAACTGGACCCCTAAGATTAGTGCTAGTTAACGCCAGCTGGTTAGGTAATAGAAATACATGGCACGTTCATAATTTTCCTTTAAATATTATTAGGGTTATTATTTTTGTCCACTATTCTAAGGGATGTTGAAATTAACCTCTTAAAAAATGTGTCTGAGAAGTTTATGTTAAAACAGTGAAGGAAACTGATTTTGCAGTTGTTTGTATAAAAGCCCCCCGAAAGTAAATAGAACTTCAATTGTAGAAAGGACCAAGGATCACAGACAAAGACACAGTAATACAAATGTTGAATAAATTAGACATAATTAACATTATGAGACAAAGGGCATGCTGAACATAAAGGAAACACTTAAAAGGAATTGTTCACAGCTGCTCCTTATCTATTTACATTATAGATGAGGCATTATGTCGTAAAGGAGGCGGATTAACTTTACAGTATGGCTGTACCTGCTGTTGAAAATACACTATTAATACAATATCAGTTTAATCGAACCAAATGGGCAGATAGATAAGCAATCTCAGGAGGCTATATTATATTATACTATGCAATTAAAAACAGAATTCAAGATTCAAGAATTCAGATGTAATGCGGTGGTGGCAATATATTGATTTAAACGGTTTAGCAACTTACACTTAAATTTGTATTATTTTTAAGGTTTTCCTGGGCATAGTGATAAATCAACTATTAATAAATTAATAATAAACCAAAAATCGTTTTAGCTGTGCTAGTTTTAAGACGAGCTTAAACGGTTCACCTGCCATGATTTATAATTCATTGTAATTTAATTTGTCAGCAAGCAAATTCACAAAAAACTGCATGTTGAGGTTGCTTTTCTTTGGAAGCGCGTCTGCCCTTAACCTTTCTTTCGTTCCCCACAGCCCCAGGATATGTGCGATCTCCACAATGATAAGCAAGTTAAACTTCAGAGTAATTAAAATGTCAGATTAGTATACATGGCTTTTTCCAGCTGAATGGCAGTGGCAGGTGAATAATAAGAGTTTATCATAATTCCATAGGAAAGTCTATGAGCCAGGGCAATCAACGGAACCGATTTGCATGTCCCTACTGATACATTATGGGATACTTCAGGTCGCTCAGAGAGGAATAAAAATTAACTGTCTATCAAATTTCTGGAAAATCGACAATAGGAAAAACATAAAAATAAGTGATAGAAAGTCACATGCTTAAAAGACCATTTTAGCGTTTTAGCTATTTCAGTTTTGAGATTCTGTTGTGATTCTGAGTCACAACGATGTTCCAATACAGCTGCTCTTTTTCATGTCGATACTTTTAATAGTGAACTATTCTGGAGTAATGGGAAATAGTATGAATAGTGTCTTGTGGCAACATTTGGGGTGCATTGAGATGAATCCGGGGCAGCTGTGTGGCCTGCTTTCATTTTTCTTTGTTAGGATTCAATAGAAAAAACTTTAATTTAGTTTTCCGTTAGCTGGTAAACTGTGGAAAGCACAATGCTTGGCACTCCTAGATTCCGAGATGCTTTTATTCCCTGGCACTTTTTTCATTTACATGAGCACATTTCGTCGGTGGAGAAATTGTCTGGGGAGGCCTGAAAATGAAATGCGGGTGGACGGGTGGTGGTTCTCCTTTCAGCCCAGCCTGAGTGGAGGGACGGGGGAGCAACAGAAGAAGGCACGCGAGCGGCTGGGACCCCATCCGGTCCATAAGCTGCATTAATCATTCACCCATTCCCCGCCTGCTCTAAGCCAGTGCTGAGTCTCTGTTCCCAACCGCGTGACAGATACATTTCAGGGGAAAAGGACGGGGATAACAACTCCTGCCATGCCCGATAAAGTACTCATCCATCAATTAGGAGCTTTTCAATAAGCGGGAGACGAATATGGCGGAAAAACGCGGGCCTCCCTCAGAAAGACGGGCCACCGCTTTCCCCCATGTTGCCGTAAAGATGGCTCCTTGAGATGGGTTGCGCGCAGATACGGTACGTTCATTTCTCACGGTTTTCATTGGAAAGAGAAGGGTTTAACGCTGCTGTTCTTTACATTTTGAATTATCCTGAGATTTAACTCCTACTACCAGCCAATTACGTGTTAGGAAACTCCTAAGAAATGGTTTTCATTGAATACATGTATTTTTATTTAAAAAAAAAAAAACAGTTGAAGGCTGTTCTGCTGGAGCCAAAACAGCCTTCAACAGGCCAAATATTTCAATTTGATTTTCCCTCCAAAAATCTCAACATGCCATGCGTCCTGTGGCAGATTAACAGCTGCCCCCAACCAGATATACCCGGAATTGACGTGGACCGCCTGCAGGTGCCAGAGGCAAAGCCTTTCTCTAGGGACACCCGCCTTGGTGTGTCCCGTCACATTTGGCTGTAAATGTAACCAGATCAGAGTGCAATCATGCACGCCTTCCTTACACCCACTGTGACCAGAGCTCTGTTGGTGCAGTTCATTCCCAGCCAGATTACAACCATGCCCATTGACGTGACTCTAGTAACGACTATTTATAAGTCAGAAATGTTAGATTTTTTATCACAATGAAGCCTTATGACCCCGGAAAATCGATGCATTATGTACCTATTCCTTCAGCATGCAGAAATAAATAAAAAAACCCAAATAGGATATGAATAGGATGTGAAATAAAGAAGGATAATATAATTGCCACATGCATGGTCCTTTCTCTTATTGCTACATAAAGATGATATATGTAGAAAATGGAGATGGTTGGAATGTGCAGTGCCTTGCAATGCCTTGCTTTGTATGCAGTTATTTGGAGCAATACTGCTAAAACTAACCAAAGTGCTGGTCAGCTTGTTTTACTGCAATTAGGATCAATCTGGAGGGCAGTGCACTACATACACTTTTAATTAGATTAATCTGATTTCTAATTGATTAAAACTAATGGGTTTGGTTTATTGAGTCATTCTGTTTGTTTATCTCAATGACCAAGTGCTAGTCTTTTGTCTTTGGTTCCTTGTTCAGCAACCAATTTTCATTGATTAACTTAAATCGTTTTATTTTTTTTATTTTTTTTTTGTAAATGCGTGTCTTAGCTGGCCTTTCCTTTCTACTGTAACTAGGATTTATTAACTTGGATTGGAAAATCATTGATAGATTATCGGTTGCCACCCAATGGAAGTTCAGAGATAATTATAAAGAGATCGAGAGTACATCGAGACAGTGGTTCTGGTTATTAAGGGTGTTCTGAGAGAGAGAGAGAGAGAGAGAGAGAGAGAGAGAGAGAGAGAGAGAGAGAGAGAGAGAGAGAGAGAGAGAGAG
>JAOYSI010003296.1:0-15272 GCA_025775065.1 Hiodon alosoides
TTGAAATGGTATCACCCACTGTATGTCTATGTACCCGCTTTGTCCCATTCCAACATTCGGAAATGTTTACGAATGTGTTACCTTGTCGGACTTTTATTGGACCACGTCACACTTTCAGTCCTGAATTTGACATTTTGAGGTATTGAAGGTGACTCTTTTGTTTTTGCGATGATGTTTCTGCGCAAGTCTTTTAAGGTAGTGTTTATGTTTTTGTAGTTTAGAATTGATAAACCAGAATGACTGCTTGCTAGTATCGTAGCAGCTCTTGATTTCCCACTTTTGTCCCCTGAGAACTGAGTGAACTTGGGTTCGAATACCAAATTACGTGCCATAATAGACGTGCTTTGAAGGGACTTTTTATAGTAATCTTGTAATCAAAAACGTATTGACCTATGACCTTCCAGTTTATAAGTTGACATTTTAATGTATAACACATGACATTCATTGCTAGTCAAAAAAAAAAAAAATAGCACATTAAAGCAGTAACATGAAGTATCTCAGTCTATATAGTTGTAATACCTGTTAGGGCTATTGGGATAGTCAGACTCGCACCCTCCCAGCATTTAACGTTGTGTAAACAACCCATTCTGTAGCTGACCTTTTAACCCGTGACACTAGCTACGTTACTACTGATTTGTGTCATTTTTTTGCCTCGTTTCTGAAATGTGCAGAAGCCATATTCTTGATAAATTATAACTAGTTGTAAACATATTTAAGATCTTATTCTGTATTGAACTGGTTTTGATAGTAAGAGTTAGCGCAATTTAATTTTGTACTTTTAAATTTCTCCAGCGTTTTCCTTTTTAGTCTACTTTCCTGTAGTTTTGTTGACCCTTGGTTCTTGACGAGATCTCTGGAGACAGAGTAGTTTTGTTTTTTTTCCTCCCTCTCTTGGGGACCAAACTTTCATTTTTATTTACTATACCTGTTTATTCCAAATTTAAATAAATAAAAAATAAAAAAAACACTATCACCTTGCACATCTGACAGTTCTTGTGCGTACCTATAGCTGTGTATGGCTGATTTTACTTGATATCAAGGGGTGTTTTGCACCAAGAATTCTCAATAAGAAACCGAGCTTTACGACGAGGTTCGGTCACCTTCGAATTTGCCCGTTGTGCGCACAGCAGAATGACAATGGTGTCTCACATTCGTTTTCACATTGTATAAAGCACCCTATGGTTGTCATTACGAAATGTTCTAACATTCTAAACTCATTCTAAACATTCTTCTCATATCTGTGGAATTCACACTTGTGCCGGCAGCAGCGCTGAATATGAGTCCTCTGATTTGTCAGGGGGATCTAAATGGATCTGACCTTTTTTGTAACTGGTAGGAAATGTCTTGGGGAAAATTACATTTAAGAAGATGCGGATAAAAGCATAATTGAGTGCAAGTTACACATGTGTGACGCTGGTGCAACATTTCTCAAACTCTAAAAAGACTGTCGGTCAATTATGTTTGCTTTCATTGTATGTACCTAATGCGTTTTGTTGGCGAAGTGTATTAGCTAATTGGGTATCAAATGAAGGGTTAATCTTGATTTTCAACAAGATGAATATATACAGAATACCTTCAAAAAGGATTTCCCGTTTTTGTCTAAAAATTGTGTGCACAGTTTAAATGATTATTTTCTATTTAAAACTTAAAATTCTGTCTTGAGTAATTAAATAAAAATGTATCAGGGTTTCAGGTTGGTGTCACTAATAAACGGCCATTTTCAAATCCTGCCAAAGATTTCGATGCCACTCGGGGAATTTCACATCGTTATTCTTATACCACCCGTGTCGCTTCCCCACTCCGCTCTGGGTCATTGTCCTGCAGAAAGATTAGTATTTATGTCATCATTTTTTCCTGTGCAGTTTTAGTCGACATTAATAAACACTTTAATTGTGAAAGAGGTTCAAGTTAATTGGGACCAATCATTTGCTGAAAAGTACTCCGCAGTCTTTTTAATTGGAGATTAGAGTTCCCCCGCTTCGATGTGTTGTTGTTGATATTTTACGGTGATGAACAACGTCGTCTGTGTACCGACTCAATAAAACAATGCTACCGCACTTGTTTGCCAGTAAACCAACACCAACTGGTTGTTGAAGACAACAAGCCAATGAATAGCATGGGGCGTGATCTATTTTGCTTTCCCCTTCCACATGTCGGGTATAAATACATTTTCAGCTCATCGTAAAATATCAGCTCCTCATTTTAGCGGACGACTGACAGCTGCTGCAGCCACGACACGGAAGGTCGCACATAATGCCCGCACCAAAGAAAGTTTGCATTGTCGGCTCTGGTAATTGGTAAGAGATTTATATTTAGATTATTATTTTTTTTTACCCCACAATATGTTAAATAACATTTGTCGAGAACAAGACGAAAATATCCTGTCATGTAAGTTGTCGACAGAATCGCATTTTAGCACTGTTTGTTTAGATTAAATTAAACGACACTTTTTTTGGTTAAATGACGCGAGTTAGTTAATTTTGGCTCTACACTTGGGAGTCTTGTCTAGTTTCACGTCAGTTAAATGCGCCCAAGAACACTGACACAAGGTTAGTTTTAAGGCTCAAGTTTATTCTGCGCTTTGACAACAGGTGTGAATTGTGAATTTGACCAGCCTATCATAATTGTTCTTCCTTATCCGCGCATATTATCGCATTAATGTCATTGGCTGTCTTCAATTCTATTAATGCGTTCTCGTATTATAAAGCTGACGAACAAATAGACTTGCAATCACTGTTATTTGAGGTATTACATTTGCGACAAATGTAACTACTTTTAATTCCTTAAAGAATCCTTACTTTAAGTGCAGTGTATCGTCATTGTAGAAACGTTTTGCAACCTTGCTAGCTACTCTTTCTTTGAAACCAGAAAATTAGATGACTAAATTCGATATTAAATATAGCGATGCGATCTTTCTTGGTTGAAGTGTTTTTTTTTTTTTTTGTAAATGGCCAAGATGATGATTAGATAAAGTTGCTCATTTGAATTTGAAGTAAATTTTTTGAAATTGTGTTTCTCTCTCTTTCTGTTCGTTCAGCTTTAGAGTTCCTTGACCAATATAACTATTCACATTTAATACACGTGTGCACCACAAATGGCAAAACAAATACAGGTTTTCGTTTCGTTTCTGTTTTTAATAAATCAGTTTATCCTGAAGCTGTTACATAGTAAAACGCCATCAGGGCCCAGGCAGGTACAGGGCCCTACATATCCACACAAGATGCAGCCGTAACATGGACTACATCACTTGAGCCAGCCTCATGAATACCGTCCTCAACAGTGTCTCTGAGGGCTGATTTGATCTCGCTGTGTAAGCAGATGCCGATTGTGTTGTTGCTCATACGTTAACGGTGGTCTTTTGTCTCTTTAATTTAAATATTGGATTATGTTGCTTTGGGTGTTATTGATTTAAGTTTTCTCCAACCAGGCGGGCATCCAGGGTCCAGTCGCTATATTTGAGCATCACTGTCCTCGTCTTCGTAAATGATTACAACGAAAATCGGATAAGTTTCTCTATGGAAACGAGCAAGGTAGACCTTGCAAAAGACACGTATTTGATTTTATATAAATGTATAGAACACTTTTTTTTTCCATAAATCTATTTCTGGCTTTTGTTATAACTGCTGTGCAGCTATTGTTTTTCATTTCAGCTATTTCAGTTCTTCTGAAATTGTGTATTTACTAAGTTTCACTATTGTTTCAATTGGTTGGTGATTTATTAATTTTTTGCCCTGGAAGGAGGTTGGAAGGTTAAGGTTCACCCTTGTGTTGAAGCCAAGCTTAAATCTGCTTACAAGGATTAAAAGGAAAAGGTTATCAGTAAACTCTGTACCCCAGTGTAATGGGACTTTATTGAACATTCAAATAGTCAAGCAATCCGGTTACATAATGAGCATGGCAAGTGATTGGTTAATGTTTTAAGTTTTTAAAAAAAGAAAAGGATTTCATAAGTTTCTAATTTCTTCTAACAAACACTGTTTGTTGCAGGTTCAGTCTCAGTGCAGAGTGAGCGGGATCTTTAAGCATGTACTCAAACTAGCTACTGCTTTGCCCTTTAGTGAGATATCTGAGCTGGCCTAGGGTGACACTTGCAGCTTGCTTCAATCCCCTGTGACAGTTCTTAGCCAAATAAAACCCCGGAATACTAATCAAGGGTATTTTCTTTTTCCACAAATGCCCTTAACAATTTATCCCACAGACGGCACATTTTTAAGTTTAAAAAATGGTTCTTAAATTAAGGTTGAAAATGCAACCTTTTCTTACCTTATTGGTCACAACCTCATCGCTGGTCAACAGACCTAACATGAAGGCTTCAGAAGAGGAATGTATGAATTATCCAATAACACGGCAGTATTTGCGAAGGCGAAAGCGCTGGACTCTGGACCTGAAATTCCTGGTGGCTCCCTGTTATGGGTTCTGTTTGCTTCAGTTTTTTTTTTTTTTAATTGGGTCAGGAGGATTGGGCAACGTATCCCATAGCGTTTGCAGCACGCTTTTCCACGAAACGGAGCAGTCTTCATTCATTCATTCTCTTTCCACCACACAGGGGCTCTGCCATTGCTAAGATTGTTGGCAGCAATGCTGCCCAAAACCCAAAGTTTGACAACACGGTGAACATGTGGGTGTTTGAGGAGATGGTGGACGGGCGCAAGCTCACCGAGATCATAAACGTGGAACATGAGAACGTCAAGTACCTTCCTGGACACAAGCTGCCACCCAACGTGGTGAGGACCTGGCTGGTTTGAGTGTAACGTCCAGGACGTGCCGTAACTAAACCAACCAGCTCTGTCATCTGGTGAACATGATTGTCTATTTGTCATGTGTTCTCTTGTTTGATTAGATTGCTATTCTTGCAGCTGTTAAGATATCCTTTGAAAAATAAATGAGCTTGGCCGTGAGAGCTGTTTCCCCCGTATACGGAATAATTGTTGATTCAAGAGAAAGAAAGTAAATTGATTTACTTCTTAAAAATTTAAAAAAGAGTTGTAAAACCAAATTATAACTCGGCCCGTCTACAAAAACAAATGTGACGCTCGTATGGAGGATTTGCCTCCTTACAACATTAAAGGCTGAAATAATGCCCCTCTTTTCCAGTTGGCTGTTCCAGACCTGACGGACTCCGTGAAAGGGGCTGATATTCTGGTGTTCGTGATCCCACACCAGTTCATCGGGAAAGTCTGTGACACCATCAAGGACCACATTAAGAAGGACGCCTTGGGCCTTTCCCTCATCAAGGTGTGTGATCGAGAATCCCGTCTACTCAAATGTATTAAAGTTTATCACATTTTGGGTATGAAAATGTTCGGCTTATTAGTAATAATTTGTAGAAAACATATGGCGCTGATTCTTTTTCCCTGTAGAAGGAGCTGTGTCCTTTCATTGCTAAACCTTTTTGAAATAGTCATTCAGACTAGCAGAATCTCAAAGAACACAAAAACACTGTCTGTGTGAAAGGTTGTGTTCGTGACCGGTGTCTCTTTATCCTTAGGGTGTGGACGAGGGTCCTGATGGGTTGAAGTTGATCTCGGACGTAATTCGAGAGAAGCTTGGCATCACCATGGCCGTTCTGATGGGCGCTAACATTGCCAATGAAGTCGCAGAGGAAAAATTCTGTGAAACCACCATAGGTTAGGGGGGAAAACGAGGGTTATCTAACGAATTTCACACAGGAGAACCGCTACATTCAAAGAACGTGGAAGAGTAGCCTGCTTTTGAAAATATCCAGTGTTTAATTTCTCATGTTCTCATGTTGGTCCTTTTCCCGACGGTACTCTCACAAGGGTGCAAAAACAAGGAGCATGGACCACTGCTGAAGGAACTAATGCAGACCAATAACTTCCGGGTCACGGTGGTGGAGGAGTCCGATGTAGTGGAGATTTGCGGAGCTCTGAAGGTTAAAACTTACTTAATGTATTTGAAGTAAAATTCTAAAACAAAGACTATTAGCTATCGTAGCTATTAGCTAAGACAACTTCTTGCAAAACCATTTTGCCAGCCAACAAAGATTGGATGGGATTGCATTTTTAATTGGGGTCTGAATGGGCAAAAATGGCAGTGTTGCCGAAGTCGGTAGTTGTGTTAATTTTGAGGAATGTGATCACCTGGTCTCCCTCTGCTGTGTAAGAACGTGGTGGCTGTGGGTGCCGGCTTCTGCGACGGCCTTGGCTTTGGGGACAACACCAAGGCGGCCGTCATCCGCCTGGGGCTGATGGAGATGATAGCCTTCGCCCGGATCTTCTGCACCAGCGGGCCTGTGTCTCCGGCCACCTTTCTGGAGAGCTGTGGCGTGGCTGACCTCATCACAACCTGTTACGGCGGCCGCAACCGTAAAATCGCGGAGGCTTTTGCCAAAACGGGGAAGGTGAGAGCCTGAGGTCCGTTCTCCGGGGACGGGAAGTTACGGGATTTTCCGCATCACTGTGAGTCGTCCTGAACTGAAGTCCACCTGCCTGTTCAATTTAAGCACCAGATCTGGAATAAGAATGGGGGTGGGTCTTGGTAAAGTGGGTGGTCTTTGAAGTAATAAAAGCTGCCGAATCCTTTTTCTTTCCGGATATGACATTCATGCATTTAAACCTTTGATTCTCTCCCCCATCCAGTCAATTGAGCAGCTCGAGAAGGAGATGTTGAATGGCCAGAAACTTCAGGGTCCAGCAACTTCAGCTGAAGTGAACCACATCCTTAAGCACAAAAATCTGGTGGATAAGTAAGTTATGATCCCTGTAATGAAATTTGATGACGCCAACACGAAACGATAATTCTCAATGTTTCCCCTTTCAGCGATCTTCTGGAAGATGAATGGTTTGAGTATAAACAAGCAAGGTTCGGGGTTTAGACATCAGCTTTCTGGTACAAATCTTTTTAATATGAAGGTTTTCTTCTTACTTGAAGACCATTATCCCCCCACTGTGTGCTTAACCCAAAGTGTGGATATATAATTGAGTTCCGTGTTCTCACTTAAACTGATCTTGAATTTGAAACTCATCTTGTATTAGTTTACCCACTCCATAAAGTACTTGCCACATCATCTGGGATTAAAAAAAAAAAAAAAAAAAACTCATTATGCCATTGATTCTGTTGAATGCTAATCTTTTATCCAATTCACAAGGATTAATTTTACTGCAGCAAATAGCATAGTGGCCAAAGAAATCTCGGCAGATTTCATATCGAGACATGTAATTGGACTGTATTATATTTGTTGTACCATCAGTAAAACAAACTCTAATATCCGGAGGCAACGCAGGAGTCAACAAAAGTTCTTGAAGAGAGTGGGTCATCGTTTATCCGGTGTAATATGATAGGGGTATGACCTGTTGCATTATATTAGCTTATGTTTGACAGGAAGGCCTTTTTGTATAATAGCTTTTCCTATGCCAAATACATTTTTAAAATTGCCTCGGTCTAATAAGCATCGATCAGTGAGGTACAGGGCTATCGTTTGTAAAGGATTCAGCAACCTTGGAAGAACGGACATTTTGAGAATACTTATTCTTCCATTCAAAGCTAGCTAAAGGGCCATCCACCTCTCCAAATCTCTTTCCCCTGCTCTTACAACCGGTCAAAGTTCAACTGACACGAATCACTGAGGCCAGGTGAAACATTAACACCAAGATGGCAAAACCCACGGAAAACTAGAAAAAGACCCGAACACGTTTTATAATACCGATTGGGTTTGGAACGGAGGTTTCAGGATGGGTAATAAATTAAAGTATCTCGTCTGCATAGAGTGCATTGATTTCCTTTAGGCCCGCATGTTCCCCGCTGGCCTCTGCCTGGGGTAGGAGAGCAAACGTGGACAAAAGTGGTGATAAAGGGCGACCCTGCCTTGCTCCTCTATGTTGTGAAAAGGCAGGGGAACAGAAGTAATTTGTGATCACGAGGATCAAAGCCCCGAGGAGAGAACTACATAACCCAGATCCTCTGAATGTTCTCGTAGGCTTAAGCAAACTACAAGTGTTAAATTAGGTCTCAAGTAATATGCCAACATAATCTAGATGGATAACATTTCTTAAAAGGTGCATTCCTTCAAGTAAATATATTATGTTTTTAAAAATGTTCAGCTCACCTGGGAATAAATGGATTTTTGGACATTTATCAGATTATAAACGCTTCTCAAACTGAAATCTGTCCTGATTTCCATCGAGGACTGTTCATTCACAGTACATTAAAAGACAATGTGATATTTTTGGTTTATTCCCCTAATTTAATCTACTCATTAAAATCTTCAACTGCCACCTTGATTTAACATAAAATGTCCACGTTGTCCATGCCTCCGATATTTTTCTGAAGTTATCAGACTTAACATTTTATATAGTTAGTATCTTCACAATTTGAAACTTATTGACCTGACACTAAACCACAACAGAACTATGTGTTCATAAAGACAGAACATCTGGAGAATTTTAAATGAATTTTTTCATTTCACTTCAATGCCATCTCTCCGTTGTGTAATGGAACTATCAAAAATAACTGGCAAATTATTATTATGTTTGTTTGTTGGTTTTTTCGTTTTCTTTCAGGTATTTGCTCTCGTGTTAATCGTCAAAACAGTTTTTGTTAATTTCATGAAAAGCAGATATTTTACAACAAAAACATTTCTCCATACTTGCAAAAAAATAAAAAAAGACACTTCCTGAATTGAAGCAGGGACATAGAGTCACATGTCCCATCTCTCCAATGACATTCTTTCTTCCTCCCACCACAGGTTTCCGCTCTTCAATGCTGTGTACCAGATCTGCTATCAAGGACACCCAGTCAAGGAATTTATCACCTGTTTGCAAAACCACCCAGAACACATGTAACTGACTGACCAAGTTTGTTGGCATGAGCAAGTGCTGGAAACCAGCAAGTTTGTATGTTGGTTGGAGGGTATTTGATATGAGGTTTGCCCTCCTTAGGTTTGTTTAGCTCATGTTATCATCTCAAAAAGTTGAAAGTGTGGGAGCAAGGTGGTATATGACATGGAAATGCTGCCTGCCACCTTTTTACCGCCTGAATGACTTCTTGACTCACTCAGTAGAGATGTCATAATACTACTACTGGAGTATAGGCATATTTACAGTGGCCGGTTATCTGCGGCAAAGTCGTTTTGTTTTATTGGGCTAACCAAAAAATATTTTTTTATGCAAAGGATGTTGCACTGAGAGTATAGCTGTCTTAGGTACCAGTAATGCCCTTCTCCAAATGAGAGGAGGATGACATTTTATCGTTAGATAAAAAAGAAGATGGTATTCAAAGCCTTTGCCATTCTGAAGGCTCTGGAGTGTTTTAGGATTCAAGTGCCTTGGGTTCCACTGGAGCTACTGATCATTACCTGCTAACTGTGTGTTCTGTTCTATCCTGCTATCAAAGGTTTATCGTTACTATGGTTTCTGTTGCGGCTATAGTACACCCTTCTCTAGCATTGAGTATGTAAAGAATGCGTAAAAACATTTCAATTTTGAAATAAATAATTTCAGTTTAAGCAATTTGTCTGGTAGTTTTAAACAGAAAGTTTAATTGTTGGTAACACAACTTGAATGTTTTTTTAGTGACTGAAGTCAAGATGTTCCCTGGATCGTTATGTTTGCTTTAATTTGTTAATTGCTCCTCAATTAATACCGTACTGAATCTAATCTACTTATCTTTAACTACAGCTAATATATCTCTATATTACTGAATTGATTCAAATGTTTATTCCTGATGTTTCAAGGAGTGAAAAAGAAAAAAAACTAACCATCAGACTTCTAGTTTGACTGAGCATAAGTCACCACTCAAATCCATTAAAGTAATCTGATAATAGTCTTCCAACCCCTCTCTCTGCCATTCTATACCTTTTACCTTTACCATTTTCCAGTAGGGGAACTTTAACCTTCTCTCCTCGGAAGCTGCTAATATCTCTAAAGCCTTTTTCACCAACAACACCCAGCAAATTAAAGAGAGGGGAGTCAAATGGATGACAATTTAAATATCTCTTTTTTTGTTTTGTTATTTTTTTTTTGTATTTCACAACTCTAACGCGAACAAATGTGCGTCCTGATACATACTACACGAAGTCAACCGGTCGCAACTGCATTAGACGTTTAATACTTGGGTATCACTGTCTCAACTGTAGTTTGAAAAACACTATAAGGTTTTAAACCTTCATAAATGTTTCAATATATTTTTTAACCAAATAGTTTATCTCAGGCAATTCACTGACATCTACTGTTGAAGATTCGCTGCTGCACTGAAATCTTAGGAATAGTTTTTGAGTCGGCTAGCATTTAGACGTCTAATAATAACCATGTCTATCGGGCAAAGGTGGAGCTAAAATTAAAAACAGGCTACATGTTAGATCTATCTATTACTAATACATAACGGTATGACGGTCTCCCGAATGGTCCAATGAGTTGGAGTGCACTGATTTGAATCCCACTCGCGTCGTTGCCTTGACAGAGCACAGCAGTGGCACACACTTGGCGGAGTAAAGCCAGGCATTATAGGTTTAAATGGCAATTATTATCACACCTATTCATTTTATTATTTTAAGTTATTTTGATACTATAACATCGGTACTTTCTTTATATTAACACAAATTTCTCACAACAACCTATTAAAAGTGTTTTTTTGTTTTAATTCGGTGGCCCGGAAGTACAAAACGAAACCTTAAAAGGAAAGAATGCAAACAAAAAAAAAAAAAAAAAAAAACCAACATATGAAGCAGATTAACAAAAACCAAAAGCATTAAGACTGTTTGCTTTGAATACACGCGGTTCACAGTCACTGTAGTCTATAGCGTTAGGCATTTTATCGTCTGAGTGAGTTGCTGTCCCTCCTCCTAAACCAGTTGCTATCGTAACCAACCAAGCGTCAGTATGCTTGATACAGCAATGGCGCTTGATGGAGAATTACCCTGTCTCCAGTTATTTCTGTGTAACTTTAAATTATTCCTTCCGCAAGTTGTCATTGAGATTATTGCTCAGACTGATTGGACGTGCATCCAAGCCAAAATAGGGTTGAGCTTCCAGGAGAGAGTCAGGATATTCGCAGGCGTTCCGAGTCTTTGAACATCCTCATCGTCACTGTCCACTGCTGCCCAGCCCAGCCCAGCCCCCCCGGAGCGACCGAGGCTCCATCAGTTTCACTCGTCGCCACATGTGATGGCTCCTCAAAAAGCCCTCCATGTCCCACCCCTCCACCGCTCGTTATGCCCTGTGTGGAAATAACTGATGACTGCTGCCAGAGGGCCGAGATGCTCCCCTGGGGTCCGTTGTCTTCGATACAGCTTCTCTTTGGGAGGCAGCTGGGGCGGCTCGGTCTCCCTGAAGTGCCAGGCTGTCATAGTCGAGGGAACAGCCAAGACCCAGATCAAAGGCGGCCCAAAGAGCCGAGCCTTCTAGAGCGGCAGAGCGTTGAATTCGCTCGGTATCGTTGTTCCATCCTATTGCTGCCGCCACTAGTTGGAATGTCCCCACATACGCACCGGAAGCTTCGATACAGCGGATCTTTATTCCTTTAGGGTCCTGCCGTTGCTTTTGTCCTTGCTTTCCTGCTCTGATGAAATAAACTATGGGCGAGAATCTGGCTTCTTCGTGCTCCAGACAAGCAGTGTGGAAGATTCCCTGGGCTCCGTTTCTCCACCCTTTCAGTTGCGTTGTTCGTCGACCCCATCATCTTTCAGGCGAAACCCTTCTGGGATATTTGTTCCTTCCGTCTTCTTAGCAGTTCATCCTAAATTCTCTTGTTTAAAAAAAAAATTATATTACTGCAGGGTCCAAGCGATTATGTCTTGTAGAGACTTCCCAACTTGTGCAAACAAATAACTTTCAATGGTAAACATTAAATAACTTGTTACAGATTCCAAAAAAGCAGTATGCCGACACCTAGTGTGAGTATAAATAACTGCATGTTTTGGTAAAATATGTGGCCTCATCTAGTTTCCACATTTCATACATTCATTATTTTAAAACAATCGTTATTTACAGATCCACTTATTTGCTTAACTCATTAAGAAGTTTAAGTCGTTATAATATCGTAAAAGTGTTAAACACGCCGATATTTTTACGCTGTCACCCAGCAATTTTCAAAATACAAGTGTAATCATTGTGTAACTGTTAAATTGTCGAAAATTATTTCCAACGATGTGAACTATCATGTGGTTTGAAAGTCTCAGATTTTAGGTTACCAATGAGATGTTTAGTTTAATGTTCAATTTAAGTTTAAATATAAAATACAAATGTATATTCATTTTCAATTGAATATATTATGATTTACATCTGTCAGTGTAAATCATAACATGACGCTAAATGGTTGAAAACTACTAGTAAATCGTCTGCTATAGTTTATCACATCGCTTTCAACTAGAGTATCCCCGAACCAACCCTATAAGCTATTTAACTCCTTTGGAAGAACATCGGCCCAAAACTGCTTTGAACGGCCCTAGCTACATATTAGCGAGTTCTTACAGCGAAGCAGCTCTTTGTAGTTGTGTTTCGAACACATGGTTTAAAATGACTGGTGCACAGTCATGGGAGTCGTACGTTTTCATGAAAACAGCTATCATTTAAATGTTCTCGGTTGGCAATTAATCAATGCTAAATTCTCAGGACTGACTTTTTCCCCCCCGTGTGCTCTTTGCTAAAAGCTGAAAAATAAATAATTTGACTAACATTCTGTACCTAACCACGGGACCAAGCTATGTTAATCCTAAATTTTCACTGTATGATTTAGCTAAGAAGTAGGATGTCTTAACCATTCCAGTTTCCAGCCATAACATTCTACCCACATTGAGAAAGGATATACGGCTAAAACTATCAGTGAGCCGTAACAGTATTGCAGAAGGTAATCACCTGAGGTAAACCAACCAATTTAGAGTATTTATTTGATAGGCTACACGACACCCCAAGTAACCCGTGACGGACGCTAGCGCTGCCACCGGGAGACTTGGTGATGTTCGGCAGGAGGTGTGGCTTTTCATTTCCTCAACTCGACGGCCAAAGAACACCTCTGCTCATCCGCGCTACTGAGGAAAGTGGGCGGTGATTATTGCTCCTTTCCTCGTTTTTCTTGTGTGTGGTACTCCCAGCCCTGTCTTCCTTCCCCGCGACATGGCTACGCTTTCGGCCTGGTTTTGGAGCGAGAGATTCTGGCTACCTCACAATGTGACTTGGGCGGACCTTGAGGACCCGGCACCCGGTGTGGAGTATCCTAAAGCGGGACACTTGCTGTTCGCCTTGCCGATGGCTTTGTGCATTTTTGCTGTCAGGATCATGTTTGAAAGGTATGTTGCTAGTAACCTAACCGCCTAAAATAACTTGTATACGATTTTTTTGATTGACTAATCGAATTACATTTAATCTGATTTGAACTAACCTAGCTATCTAACCTAGCTGTTCAACTATCCATTTGACCTCCACTCTAATTTTCCCGGTAAATTAGCTATTTTAGCTAGCTGACTGATAAATTCGAATTATGGAATGCGGCTTGAATGAGAAATGCGGATTTTTTAAAGTAAAATTGCTATAAAAAAAACCCCAAGTACTGCATGCTATGCTAACTGCTTTGTAATATATCTCGTGTTACAGTTGCCTGCGAGTTTCCGAGTAAAGGAGATGTCCGCTAACAGCATACTTCTTCTACGCGGCTCACAGTTGACTTCTGCTAGTTATTAGCTATCGTTAATTCAGTTGAGTCGTGCCCATTATGCCGTGACCATGTGACGATGTTTTTATCCCCGGGGAAACCTCAGAATTGTCTTGATAGCTCATTGTCAGTTGCTTAGATCTAGAAGCCAGTTTACTGTTCTCCAGGCGGCAGTAAACAGATCCCTCATAACCTTAAATTGGCCAGCTCGCAACGTTCTGTTTTACCATTGCCGATAGTGGTTAATACGTCGTGCTATTGGATATTTTGAATACCCATACACTTAATGTAATCTGTGAAAGACCACACTTTTCCGTCGGTCAAACCAGGCTTGTCAGTTCGTCAGGCAGGCGGGATAACCAACATGTCATGTGATCAAGTGTATAATCGACTATTGTGAACGCCTCAGTTACAAGTGGGGTTGTCCCCTTGAATGTGACAACTTTTTAATCTATATAACTGTAAAGGTGTACCAAACATGTGAAAGTCCCGAAAATGATTTGGCCAGTTATCACACTTGATATCACCCATCTCAGACTTGTGAAATACCGCAACAGAATAATCTAAACTACAAAGCTATAGTAAATATTAGCAGTTTACCTTATATCTGCAAAAAAAAAAAAAAATGTAATGATTACCACACACAATCTTAAGGTAAAATTTAAGGCACAGTTGGGAAAAATTCTAATATCTTTAAAAAGATCTTATTTACACAATATTAATGACATTTTTAATGTTTTAAAATGTGGAGAAAATTTCGTAGTTCAATGCCGCTCAACGTCTTTAGTTTTAGGTTATTAGTTTGTCATTCAACAGTAGCTGTAGTCTTTTCAGTGTAGCACTGCACAGAATATTTATTAATGTATTATGCAATTTTTTTTTTTTACTAAGTAGTGTACACGTGTTTTGGACAGGGGTATATTTAAGCTTTGAGTTGAAATTTCAGAGATAAATTTACGATTACAATTTTATACGGTGAATTAAGGTTGTAGCATGATGTAGTGAGACACTAACTTTATTAATAAAAAATTGCCTTGATTTAAAAACATTTTTTTTAATTAATTAAATTAATTAAATTAAAAATGTAATTGATTCATTTGCATTTGTTCTGTAGCATTTGTCTGGCTTTGCCGGAAAGTTCTGATAGGCCACCATCTTATTGAGATCTCATTTTCAATATAAACAAGGTTATATATAGGAAATGTTACTAGTCTAACAGTGAGTGGAGTCGGTGAGATGGCATTTCAGGAATGATTTATGACTTAAGGAGTTGTAGCGGGCTTTGTTGTCCTTTTCGTTCCCTCCAGCACTCTCCCAGACATCGGTACCTGAAAGTACGCCCTCATTTTTTTGCATTCATTCAACATTTAAAGCTACACTACTTATTAGATGCGAAGCTTATTTATTCGACAACCCCAGTAGGATGAATTTATACTTCTGAACATAATTGCACTTTTCTTCCAAGCTAGCCCACGTGGGGGGCTTCAGGTGTATTCTGTCAGCGGCCCGGTGCCGAGGGAAGTCCTAAGTTTATAGAAAGGTGCTTTGTTAATGCTGGCTGAAGGATTCCATCTCTTTTTCTCTCTCTGTTTGCTCTTTGTGTGTGTGTGTGTGTGTGTGTGTGTGTGTGTGTGTGTGTGTGTGTGTGTGTGTGTGTGTGTGTGTGTGTG
>JAOYSI010003297.1:2341-15272 GCA_025775065.1 Hiodon alosoides
GCCCGTGCCCGTGCCCGTGCCCGTCTGGTTTACCGTTGAACGCCTAATGCAGAGTCTTATGTCACCTCCTCAACTTCTCCACTAATGACCGCTTTACTGGGGTTAATGCAGCCCCTGGTGCCTGTGGGTTTGTGGGCCTGTGTCCTTGCTGTGGGCAGAATGACTGTTGGATCCTGTGGGCTGAAGCTCCCTCAAACACATAGTGCCGGAAGTGCACGCTCTGGTTTTGCGAAAAAGTCCTGTCCTCATTTTGGGTGGCAGTTCCCCCTTTGCACTGGAGCGGTTGAAGCAGAAACGCGCTGCCCAGTGTTTGCATGTTTGGACGCTGATAAGAGCGCACTAAGGCAAAGCCCGGTGGAAGTGTAACTCGAGCAGCTATAAGAGTGGCAGGCATGTTTATTCTGTGTGGGTGTCGTGGAGTGGCCTTCACAGAATGACAGTGGTTAGTGTTCTTTTAGCCTGCTCTCTGTAAGGCCTAGCGGGGAGGGGAGCTGAAGGGTTGTCCTATTGTGCCTTACGTTTGTCTCATTGGCTACTATGTGCCCACCCCAAACCTCTAACTGTTTCAGCAGTGGAATTTAATCTTTCAGCGTGTTGATATTTTGGTCAGCGTTTTGTGCAAGGCTTGTTAAGTCTACAGTTGAGCGAAACCTTCCTGTACATAAGAGGAGCCTCAGCTTCCCATCGCTCACTGTGACTGTAAAAGTAGCTCACAGTTACTGTCAAATTCCATCTAAGCGTTGAGCTCACAGTTACGGTGATACACTGTGTTACAAACACTTGTGTCCAGCATCCAGTTTCTGCCTGTTTTTTTTCTGTAATGGTCTTATTTCACAATAATAAATTAGTAATATTGTAACTTGCATAGGTGTACAGGAACTTGCTGTAACAGGGATATTTAAACTTGAGTCAGTGATACGGTAATACTGTAACTTGCTGTAACAGTGACACTGTAGCTTGGGTCAGTGATACTGTAACTTGCTGTAACAGTGATACTGTAGCTTGGGTTAGTGATGCTGTAACTAACGGTAATACTGTTACTTGGGTCAGTGATACTGTAACTAACAGTAATACTGTAACTTGCTGTAAGTGTTACTGTAGCTTGGGTCAGTGATACTGTAACAGTGATACAGTCATTTGCTACTACAAGGATACTGCCCAGCACTTGCACTTAAGCTCGCTTCAGTGTTCTGCGCTTCTGTTGATCCCACTCTGTTTTAGATGCTTTGTTTATACATCAAGCAAGAAAGGCTAGTCAGCTGTCGACGAAACTCTCCAGGATCTCCCCTGTCCATTGGAGGGTTGAATCAAACAGTGCAACATGGCCTCAGCACTAAGTAATATTTGAGTAAAAATTCCTGTTCTTGAACTAATGGGAATGCTTTAAATGTTTGTTTGTTTAGAAATTGGCACTGTACGCCTGGCCCTCGTGACGTAGCCAGGGATCAGCGTGGCCTATGTCTGGCCCTCGTGAAGTAGCCTGGGATCAGCGTGGCCTATGTCTGGCCCTCGTGACGTAGCCTGGGATCAGCTTGGTCTACGTCTGGCCCTCGTGACGTAGCCTGGGATCAGCGTGTATTTCTTCCACCCAGGACCCAATGTCCTTTTGCCTTTTCACCAGGTTTCTACAAACTCAGTCTGGCTGGAGTGTCCAATCATCACCGTTAGGGGGTTTGTGTGGAGGGGCCCTTGGAGGATCAAGAGAAACACTATGGGACGCATGTGCCCATTAACCAGAGCAGCATGTGACGCGATAGATATGAAGCTGAACCAGAAGGTTGTCGGCTCAAACCCCTGGGCCAAGGCACTTAACCCAGATTGCTTCAGTGAACTGTCTGCTGTGTAAAGGGGCGGAGTGTAAAACTATGAGCTATGCAGGTTGTGGAGAACAGCTGCTAAGCATTTAAATAATGCAACACTAAGGAAATTCAATCATATAATAATAAAGGAGAGAGCCGCTGCCCCATCTGAGGGAAGTTTCATCACCTGGCTGTAGCCGGTCTGGTCTGGTCCATCCGGATTGTCCTGCTGTTGGATGGAGCAGGCTGCGGTCTATGTGTTTGTTTACATGTACAGCACAGAGTTTCACAGCTCTAAACTGTCTGTGGGAAGAGTGGCTGACAGGTGTATCTCCTTACCCATTCAGCTGAGCCCACAGAGAGACAAACTGAAAAAAATGCCAGTAGAATTTCAATCTTCTGCGTTTGTCCAGATTTCTGACTCTGAATGTAATCTACATCCAAAACCTTACGGTGGTGTTTGGTTTTTTCCAGATCGTTGTTCCAGAAATGGCTTTGTAACCCGTTCCGGACTGACCTTTTCTGGAGTTTTTTCAGGAATTTCTTTTGATCGTGGCATGATGTAGCTCTGGAACCTGTGTACCGACTTCACTCTGATGGTCAGGGACAAAGTTAGTTGGATTAATATTGGGCAAGACAGACCCGAATCAGGACTGATTGTTTACCAGAGAACTTGAGTTGTCTAGGGGTAGCAATAAGTAGCATGTTTTATTACCTTCCACACCGCATCCCACCACACCACACCGCCTCACGCCGTTCCACACAGCACCGTACCACACCGCGCCGTGCCATACCACACCCCAACACACCACACCGCATAAGACAAAGAAGCACCCAACTTTGATGTTAGCTTAGTCTCTCAGACTGCCTATATATACTACTGTAACCCACAAAGAGATTTGACCAGATTCAATGTGATGCATCTGCAGAAATTCAGGAATTCTGATCTTTTGGTGGTACTGTAAGTCCCAATGGTCACCGATCTTAATTCTCATTCTCCCCCCACCCCAGTACTTATTATGATCGGATTTCTTAGAACTGTAAGCATGTGACGGTATTTCAGTTCTCTTTCTCTGAAAAAAACAACTGCTGGTTGTTTTAAATGCCTCTGTGTGTGGTGTTCTGTGCGTTTGCACTGCAAGTTGTTCTGCTGAATGGAAAAAAAATGTAATTAGCCAACATAAACCATATTGCATAGATGTGAAATAAATTTCTATTGAACGAGAGTGCCGGTACGATGGGGAATAATCCCTAGACCAGTCAGGTGTGGCGTGGAATGCTGATTGGCGCTTTGTTGGAATGCCGTTTGGTTTTTCATTAGCCCCATCCTCAAGGTCCCATTTCTGTGCTCAGTCAGTGCTCCGCATGCCGCCCCCCCACACCTCCAAGGCTCAGAGAGCCTCATGTCAGCAGAGATGGCCTACCGTATCCACACCCTGCGTATTTGGGTGGAGTGGGACAGAGCAGAGCCTGGTGGTGGGAGATGGTCATACCTGACCTGCAGGCAAGACGAGAGCAGCTACAGCAACTATGGTAGAGTGACTGCCAACAGCTTCTACAGTGATATGCTAGGTGGAGTCCTGAAAGTGATTACGAGCTGGCAGTGTGTTGGTGTGGGTGTGTCAGTCATAACCCCCAGACGTTTTACAGAGACAGTCGGAGTGGTCGGCCTGCTTGGGGAGTGCTCATGTTATTTTTGGACAGCTTTGATTGTACCCGTGCAGCAGAATGAGCCCCTTCTGGTCCCATTGGTGTCTCTGCAGTTTGGGGGGGAAGAGAGGAGGGTGGACAGCAGGACAATCTACGTGGGACACCGACCCTGCCCTGCTACGGAAGCTTTCATCCCACCCAAATTCTGCGATAACAGGATTGTGTCTTCCAAGGTAGGGGTCACGTGCGCTGAGGGCTCCCAGTTCCATTAATAGTGATGGAGTAATTTCCATAGGTAGTGCCACCACCTGCTTGTCCAGGTAAATCGCTGGCTAATTGAATCCTGGCCCCCCAGGGAGCAGAGTGTTCTGCCGGGGGTAACCACATCCTGTTAGCTCTTTAATAACCAAAGGGATGAGCTGCTGTTAGGCGCCTCATCACAATCTCCCCCACTGCTATCCATCATCCTTAGCCTATTTTCCTCTTCCTTTCTTCTCTTAAATCCAAGCCGTTCCTTCTCTCTCTCTCTCTCGGCCCATCCCCCACTTCTCCATCCTTGTCTGCCCTCCATGGATGCCCATTAGCTGCTGGTATCGACTCCTGTGTAAAATTTACAAGGGTTGCTATCAACGTACTGTCGAGGGGGTTTGGGGGATTATTCCATGGCTCGCCCTCCCCTGTCACAGAGGGGCCTGGTGGGACGGGGGAAGGGGAAGAAAACTGGATTTATGGTGTCTGCTGAGGGCCCCTCAGTGGATCGCCCAATCAATTCCTCTCCAGCAAGGCAGTATAAACACGCCTTAATTACCCCTGCTGTAGTGTTTACACTTCTCCCTGCATCTGTCTTCCATCCTCCTGCTGCCTCCCCTCCTCTTACTGCGCCCCCCCCTCGCCTCCCTCTTACTGCACCGCCTCCCTCTTACTGCGCCACTTCCCTCTTACTGCGCCACCTCCATTTTACTGCGCCCCCCCCTCGCCTCCCTCTTACTGCGCCGCTTCCCTCTTACTGCACCTCCTCCCTCTTACTGTGCTCATTTTCTGTCACCTCCTCTTCTCTCTGTCCCTCCCTCTATCTCTCTCTCCACCCCTCTCCGTACTCTCCTTTCCTCACCTCACTCTCCACCCCTCCCTCATCTCTCAGCATCCCTTGCTCCATCGCTCCCCCTCACTATGGTCAGAGCAGCAGGGCTTAACCTCTTGACACCTCCACAATGTCTGTGGGCTTTCAGGGATATGGGAGATGGGAGAGGTGGATGTGGCCAGTGCTGGGGATAGGGGAAATCCAAGCCGGTAATCTCTCCCCTGAATGCTAATCCCAGTTAGTTGTTGAAATACCTGCTGGCCCTGAGGAAGTCCATCTGGGGTTAGAGGTTTAGAAGGAAATCAAAGTATGTGTGCAGCTCAGCCCCGAATGACAGCAGAATGATCTTTATTATCTATTTTACTTCCCCTTTTACTCATTCTGTTAGTAATATACCCTGTTTTAAGGTGTTCTTGTTTTTATTGAATGTATTTATAATTTTTGTAATAAAGAGTCTTGAATCATGTGCTTCTGTGTTTTAATGCTTTTAATTTGACTTCTTGTCTTGTGCAGTATACCGTGTGGAACTTCCTGCCAAAGAATTTGTTTGAGCAGTTCAGAAGAATTGCCAACTTCTATTTCCTGATTATCTTCCTGGTTCAAGTGAGTGTCTTGTGTGAGTGAATACCTGTGTGTGTTTGTGAGCATTGAGTGAGTGTGCTTGTTTGTGTTTTCTGATGGCGTTTACCCAGTCTGGCATGCGGCTGGCATCCCTCCACTAATCTAGGGTCTCTCAGTAATACTCCTTATCCAAACCATTCAGTGTTCCTCACACAGCCTGCTGCTGTAGCAGAGAACATGTGCTGAACACACACATTTACATATACCCCACACACACACGCGCGCCATACATACACCACACACACGCACACACACATTTATATACACCACACACACACACACACACACCACACACCCACACATTTATATTCAACACACACACACACACACACACAGACGCGCGCGCACACACACACCCACACATTTATATACACCACACACACACACACACACACCGACGCGCACAGCTAGAAATAGACACTTTGAAGTCTCGCATGCATCCCCTGCTCCTCTCCAGCGCTCCCCCTCCCCTCCCCTCTCCTCCTCTTCTCCGCAGAGCGCTACAGCTGACGTCAGCAGCCAGGAAGCCCTCTGTAGTTCCCAGAGCCACAAATAGACTGGCTGGTTTAAAAAAAGGGGAAAAAGTGCATCCCTGCTATAAATGAACGTTGAACAGCTTAGAGGTCGCTGAGAGGGGGCTGACGGGACGGCCACCCCTGACAGGGGCTGGTGGTATGGAGCAGCTGGAGGGCGATGAGAGCTAACGTATATAAACACTGAGACGGGAGATGGAAGCTCCGTCCTCTCTGTTCTTTGCGTCATTCTTCTCTCTTCTGTCCCACCTGGTCTCCTATCCAGGCCCGAGCTGCTGCTTTCCTGGCGTGTTTAATAAAGATTAGGTTGCTACAGGAAACGGGGCCTTCCCAGGCACAGGTGGCTCAGTCAAATTTAAAAATATAAAACGTGGTAGGCAACCTAAACGCCTCGTGGGACATGTCCCCCTCCGTTGAAGAGCTAGTGATGGGAGTGGCCAGGCATTAGGGGGAGTGATGGGAGTGGCCGTTATCTTTCATTGGCTGGGCAGGATCCGGTCCGGAATGCGTGCTGGGACTCAATGTGCAGGAGCAGCTATGGAAAATCTTATGAGGGGGGAAGGGCTGGGCCAGGCTGTTGACATGTCTGTCTGGCTCTTTTTAATTGTAACGGGCCGCTCTTCTGGCCTCCCCCAGGGCCACTGATTGGGCGACAAGTGGCAGCTGCGGTCGGGATGTTGCCCATGTCACACCGGCTCAGGTATCTGGCGAGAGGCCTCCTTGTGTGGCAGTCAGAAGCTGCACATGGAGGCTGCTATGACAACAGATCGAACATGAAGTTCCTCTGTCACGGTGGAGAAGTCGCCAAGTTCTTCCTTCACTGAAGCGAAGCTGTCGCTCGCTGTTCATGCGTATCTGCTGCTGATCTGCTGCCTGGCGGTGCTGGCGCCTACCCTCTCCTCCACTGCGTACAAACTACTCTGGTTGACCGTAATCGTAGTATCCTCTACGTTTTCAGATGTTTTTTTCCGTGCGTCCGTGCGTGCAATGCAAAGCAGGCGCTGGTATTCATAGCTGATGAATATAACACTTCATAGAAATGCATATTCACTGAAGCTGAATTCAGGTTGACGATACAGAGGCTGGCTTTGCTCTTGTGTCTAGTGCCTCAGCCTGCTATCCGCTGATGGTGTCATCCTCCCTCCTTCCTTCAGGTGATAGTGGACACACCCACCAGCCCCGTCACCAGTGGTCTGCCCTTGTTTTTTGTCATCACGGTGACTGCCATCAAACAGGTGAGTCCTGTTTCTGTTTTTTCGAATGCTGTGAGCCGGCCGTAATCCATGTCCGTGCTTTGCTTTGTTTTGGAAAGAGATTTGTGGTTGCCGTGGCAGATGTTATGAACTGCTCCACAGGGCCCTCTATCCGTTTTGAACTTCTCTCACCTCTCTGCTTCAGGGCTACGAGGACTGGCTGCGCCACAAGGCGGACAACGAGGTCAATAAGTACCTGGTCACTGTGCTGGAGAATGGGCGGAGTATGCGCAAGGAGAGCGAGAGGATCAAGGTAGGGGTTAACAGCTGCGTCAGTTGCCACGGAAATGATTGTTTATTTTCTGGCTCGGGATAGTCCTTTAGCATGAGCAGGAGCTCATGTGATTGTGTCTGCCTGTGGTGGGTGTGGCCTGATGGGGGTTGTGCTTTGTGCAGGTGGGCGATGTGGTGGGTGTGGCCTGATGGGGTTCGTGCTGTGTGCATGTGGGCGATGTGGTGGGTGTGGCCTGATGGGGTTCGTGCTGTGTGCAGGTGGGCGACGTGGTGGGTGTGGCCTGATGGGGTTCGTGCTGTGTGCAGGTGGGCGACGTGGTGGGTGTGGCCTGATGGGGTTCGTGCTGTGTGCAGGTGGGCGACGTGGTGGAAGTGGGGGAGGACGAGACCTTTCCCTGTGATGTTATTCTGCTCCAGTCTAGCAGGGATGATGACACCTGCTTTGTCACCACGGCCAGCCTGGACGGGGAGTCCAACCACAAGGTACCGACCCTGGTCTGTTGAGATCGCATCTGGCCCTGCCTGCCTGCCTGCCTGCCTGCCTGCCTGCTGCTATGCTTTCCTCTTGACTTTACTTCAGTTCTCTATAGTGGCTTCTGTGGCAATGATTCTGCTGACCCAGTTCATTCTCCCTCTCACTCTCACGCTCCTACAGACACACTACACAGTGCCTGACACAGAGAGAGACCTCAAACTGCTCAACGCAACCATCGAGTGTGAACAACCACAGCCTGACCTCTACAAGTAAGGCGGCGTGAGTGCGTGAGTGAGTGCATGCGTGCGTGAGTGCGTGCACTCTTGTACTTTAAGGCGCGCACTTTGGTTGTTCATTATGGTCACTTTGTTATTGTAAGTTTTCCTGTTACTTCCTAGATGTTGTGCTTTGGAGCTTAACAGAAATCATGGTGTAGTCTCACAACCTGTGCTGGTTAATGCTGTCAAAATGTTCTCCCTCTAAACTGTATGATTCGATTAGTAAATCAGGATTATGGGAGATCTGTTTACGCTGTTTACGTTTCTGACTAATATCATAAGAAGAAGAATCATAAGAATAATTTCATTAACTATGATTCTTGGTTTCCATGGCATAGATAAAAACAAGATCTGTTTTTTTTTTCATGTTTTGGTTCCACCTACTGTTTGGAAGGGCACATTAAATCTGCATCTTTCTGATATAACATCTATGTTCAAGTTTATTTGGTCTCTACAAGGGGTGGAAAGAGAAGGTATCTTAAACAAACAACCCTTGTACTATCCATATGGTACTTGAATTAAACGGGATAAAGTACAGATTTAGTTGTTTCCTTAATGTATGTGTCTGTAGTTTAATTCGAGTTATGTTTCTTTCATTTAAAAAGCTTTATTTCTCTTGAAACATCAGGAGGTTGTGAGACCGCTCATGTAGCTTTGGGGGATCAGAGCGGTGTGAGGTGGTGGTGGTGGTGGTGCTTTTCCTGTGCTGATGTCTGAGTCCCAGTCCGTTTACTCCCCTTCAGGTTTGTGGGCCGGATGCACATCTACAGGGATGACCAGGAAACGGCTGTGCGGTGAGTGAGCCTGCCCTCACCCGCACCGCCCCGCCTCGCCCTGCTCCGCCCCTCTGGAATGGCCCTTCAGCTCGTCTGAACGCCGCTCTCCCACATTACCTTCTGATCGTTGTTTTATCGTTTTATTGATCCATAACTCCATAACATAATGGCCTGGCGTCCATTCAGGGCTGCAGAGAGAAGTGGTGGAGGGGGAGAGATTTGTCAGAGCACTTTCTAATGGTCCTATAAAAGGGAGGGACTGTTCACAGCATTTAGTAGCAAGGTGACACGAGAGAGAGACTGGTTTTGACTGCCTGTTTCATGTCTTCTGTTCCATAGATCCTTAGGCCCAGAGAATTTGCTGTTGAAAGGTGCAACTTTGAAGAACACCAAAAAAATTTATGGTAAGGCAGGATCACAGGATAAATAAGATTCAATATGATGATGATGATGATGAGACTCAACTGACCCCATTGAGAAAGGCTCCAGGCTGTTTTTCACATGTTATTCATGTTCCCCCAGGTGTTGCTGTTTACACTGGCATGGAGACCAAGATGGCCCTGAACTACCAGGGCAAGTCCCAGAAGCGCTCAGCTGTTGAGAAGTAAGTGGTGGAGGTGGAGACCAGACGAAGCGGGGTGGGGAAGCACTACAGAGGGCTGGGAGGATGGACAGGATGTGAGATCATCTGTGTTATTTAATGTAGAGCAGTGAGGAGTTCCAGGTAGCCTTGAGCTATCCCCGTTGGCTCAGGGTGCTCTCCCCAGTACCGGCTGAGCTGTTTTATCTGGATTTAGCAGCGCTGGGAATCATCGCTAACCTGTGGCGTCTGCAGTCTGGTGTTGCTGTCTGGATGGGCCTCTCCTCCGACCAGCGCTAAACCTCTTTTATATGGGCTGCGTAGCCTGCGTTGTGTAAGATGAACGGTTAAACACTAGTGCCGTTTTGTCCGGTTTTCATTGTGCTGTGTGTGTGTGTGGTTTTCCCCTGCCAGGTCCATAAATGGCTTCCTCCTGGTCTACCTGTGCATCCTGCTCAGCAAGGCGTTGGTGTGCACCACGCTCAAGTACGTGTGGCAGAGCAAGCCCGGTCAGGATGAGCCCTGGTACAACCACAAGACTCAGAAGGAGAAAGACACTAACCAGGTACAGGCCTTTCCATTAGAGGAGAAGCAGAGCCAAAACGTAGTTCTTTCTGGCACAAGCTGCAGTTAAACTGGATTACCTGAAATTGCCTGAGATGTCTCTGGATTAGTGTGGAGAAGGCTAAACCACACAGTTCCTGTACTTTTCCTCCAGTGATTTTCCTGCAACCGAGTGGCTCCTCATTTGTCCCTGTTGTGGCGGAGAGTTGTCACGTAACTCCTGTTGTTGGCTTGATTCTGTGTTTCAGTACCTGAAGATGTTTACAGACTTCCTGTCCTTCATGGTGCTCTTCAACTTCATCATCCCCGTGTCCATGTATGTCACCGTGGAGATGCAAAAGTTCCTTGGCTCCTTCTTCATTACCTGGGACAAAGACTTCTTTGATGCGGAGATCCAGGAGGGTGCACTGGTCAACACGTCGGACCTCAACGAGGAGCTGGGGCAGGTGAGGGCACAGCAGTTGGGCCGGTGGGGGGACAGCAGTGTCTGGGGAGGGAATGATGAGTGATCATGGCTGGAACATTGGCCTTTGGATCCTTGTGCCCGCTCTGCTTTGCCCACAGTCTAAACATTAAGGTTGCAGCAGTGTTGCGGATGGATTGCTGCATGATTGCGTGGCATTAAAGGCAATGGATCATTAAAGTAATTTATGTAAGCGGCTGTAACTGTCAGGGATTAATCACTTCATTAATCATTCATATTGTTCAGGGCCATTAATTGCCAAGGTGTTTACTTGCCTCCCCTGGCCTGTAGGTGGAGTATGTGTTCACAGACAAGACCGGCACCCTTACACAGAACAACATGGAGTTCATTGAGTGCTGCATTGATGGCTTCCAGTACAAATACCAGGAAACCCCCATAGAGATGGACCTGTTCTCCGTCACCGACGGGCCCATCAGCAGGCTTCCACATAAAGCCAGCAGGGTAGGTGTAGCCGGGTTGAATCTCCTAATCCAGTGCCCTTCCTTTAAAAAGCAGACCACTTCACTGTGGTGGTGGTCAGGTCAGGTGGGCCATGCTCTGTCAATGTGCTCGACAATAACCGAGAGAGAGAGGTGCACGTGCATGTGTGTGCGTGTATGAACACACTGACCCTGTATCCGTTTTTCTGTCTGTTTTAGGAGAAGGAGGAACTTTTCCTGCGTGCCCTGTGCCTGTGTCACACGGTGCAGGTGAAGGAGCCAGTGGACCAGCTTGACGGAGACGTCCCCTACCTGGAGGAGAACCATGGATTCATCGCCTCCTCTCCAGACGAGGTGGCGCTGGTCAAGGGAGCCATGAAGTAAGAGGAGGAGAGAGAGAGGGAGGGAGGGTGGGGAGTCTTTTCATCACACAGTTCTTTTCTCTGAACTGGTTTAATTTCCTTCTGTGTAGGCATGGCTACATATTCCTGGGTCTGGAGTATAAAAACATGAAAATAATGAACAGGAACAAAGAAATTGAGGAGTAAGTTAGATGATTTTATTACCGGCTTTGTGCAGTAGTAGGTTTGGTTTAGTTTGTGTTACGACGTCTGTTTTGATTTCTCTCTTGCTTTTAAGGTATGAGCTGCTGCACGTGTTGAACTTTGACCCAGTGAGAAGACGCATGAGTGTAATTGTTAAATCTACAGCAGGTAAGCCCCAGGGACCCCACTCCCCTGAAAAGCCTTAACACTCACCCCAGGTCTCTGTCCTCCCCCCAGGGAAAACATTACTGTTTTAGCACATTAGCACTTATAACACCTTAATACCCTGACTGTACATCTGTATGACTGTCCTCACGGCCCCTTTCGCCCTGGTCCTTTGTGCCCCGTAATGGGAAGGAGGGGCGGCAGGCCGTGCGAAACAGCGACTACGCCATCCTCAAACTAAAGCACCTGTCCTCCCCCCAGGGAAAACACTACTGTTTTGCAAGGGGGCCGACTCGTCGATCTTCCCCCGTGTGAGGCAGGAAGAGGTGGCCCGCATACAGGCGCACGTGGAACGCAACGCAACCGTGAGATAACTGAACATGCTGGAGTGACTGACGTGGTGATCGGTGCCTTGTAGCGTGTTGACGTATTCATCACATGTTTGGCATGGGTTTTGTAGTTTGGCAGAACCTAGCCAGCCACGGGCGGATCTGTCCGTTATGAGTGTTGTGTGTTAGAGTCCATACTTTGTTCAGACATGTTCAGTGTGGTTCTTTCTCTGGGGCTGTGTCAAAGACAAAAATAACTAGGTAACATTAAGAGAGTTGAACACCCACTAAGTGGGAGTTAGGAATGCAGAGTTGAACACTCCCTAAGTGATTACTGTTTCCTAATGTGCAGAATTTCAAATCAATAGAAGGCCAGATAGTTGTCAAGGGGCAGCCTTATGCAATGAGAAAATGTCTGTGTGTTCGCTTTCACAGGAGGGCTACCGGACGCTGTGCGTGGCCTACAAACAGCTGAGCACAGAGGAGTTTTCGCAGGCAGACAGCGCGCTGAAGGAGGCCCGGCTTGCGCTCCAGGACCGCGAGGAGAGGCTCATGGCTGTCTATAACCAGGTGGAGACGGGGATGAGTCTGATTGGTGCCACTGCTGTGGAGGACCGGTCAGTCCAAGCCGCCTGTCCCTGTCGAGCTCTCTGTGGCAAACCCACCTCCCTGTAGACACACCTGATTTCCCCTTGCACCCCCAGGCTGCAGGAAGAGGCATCGGAGACCATGGAGGCCCTGCAGAGCGCAGGCATGAAGGTGTGGGTACTGACCGGAGACAAGATGGAGACGGCTAAGTCCACCTGCTATGCCTGCCGGCTCTTCCAGAGAGGCACCGAGCTACTGGAACTGACGGTGCGCACCCTGGAGGAGGGAGGTAGAAAGCGCGAGGAACGCTTGCTTGAAATGCTCCTAGACTACCACAAGAGAGCAGTACAGGACGCTCCCCCAGTCAAAGGAGGGGTCACAAGGTCAGTTTTGAAATTTGGGACTGAGCCAATTTCACCAATTTAAAGTTCATGTTTTCTAATATTTAAAAATTAGAATGATTCCACTCTTTTCAATATCACAAAGTGTGTGTGTGTGTGTGTGTGTGTGTGTGTGTGTGTGTGTGTGTGTGTGTGTGTGTGTGTGTGTGTGTGTGT
>JAOYSI010003298.1:0-15272 GCA_025775065.1 Hiodon alosoides
TGAAAAAAATTTTCGGCAACCATACCATTATCCAAGTCACAATTGTACGGTCATTTTAAACCCCCCCCCCCCCCCCCACTGAGTCTGGTGTCACCTTTAGCTTAGATTCATAATATACTGAAACAACATTTTATGTTCTTACATTAAATAATAGCATTTAGTTGTGATCGACTTTAAGACAGATCAGCCGAGACAGCAGTTCTTACATTTCCCCACTGAATGCCTTTTTACTTAAAAAAATGTTTCTAGAACATTTTAAACACGGAGTGGGTGATAGTGCCATCTATCTTCACCACTGTAGTATTACAACTCTACCACCACTAAATGCTATTCCATACTATCTCAGCTGCCTGTCCTAAAACCAATTAAGCAGGGTTTAAAAATAAACAAATAAACAAATAAATCAGCACACTGTTTCTTAAGCATATAGACCACATATATACCACTCCCTTCCCCATCATGATGTTGTATCTATATCCTCACACCAAATCATGTGTTGAGTTCTCCATTTATTTACAAACATTTGTAATCTAGGTAATCTGACCTGACTATTTATTTCATCATAATAAAGCCACTGTTTAATTTCCATGCATTCCATCACGTTTGTTCATCTAAGATTTATGTTACATTTGTAAAGTTTTAAACAAATTCAGTTGCTTTGAACTGTGCTTTTGGTGTGTGCGTGTAACGTTTCATAGCATTCTGCTCTGCTAAACGGGTTTACAATTCAAAATATAATAGTGATGGCTAATGTCTTGATTATCATTTTGATGTCTTGGATTTTACTTTTTTTTTTTATTCTGACATGCGAGCCCACTTCCTGTTTTCATATCTCTCAGTTGTCAGTTTCCCAATGTGTGAATTTATTAAGGATGTTGATGTAGAAAGCGCAACAGCCACACCCATACCCGCTCAGACTGATACTAACCCTGCGGTTTCAGTCGCAATGCCACAGCCAAGCAGGTCTTAGTTGCATGTATAATGATGTTCTTGGCAAAGGTTGCGTCTATAACAGTGCATCAGGCTGTCCAACGCAATCATACGTCAACTGTATCTGAAATCAGTTAAGAAAACATTGTACCTGCTTTGCAAATAATTAAAACCAGTTTTATTATCACCCAGAGATGGTTGTCCATGCACAATGTTCGCTTTCTTGGAATTTGTCAGTACGCATTAGGCCTTACATAAGAAGCATGTCATGGCAAACGACTGTGAAACCACATTGTATTTCTCTCCATGAACCGTCTGGATTTCTGCCAACGAAAGACTCTGAATACAGATACTCGCCTTTGAGCAAGATCAACAGAAATGTCAACAGAAACGTAACAGTGGGTAAAGCTAATGCCCCCATCTCTTGTTTTTTTTTGTTGTTTTTTTTGCAGAAAGGTTTTTAAACAGGCACACGCATGTGTACACACACGCTCACACCACGAGCTGCTAAACGGCAATCAGAATGTGACCCGGACCACACACACAGGAGTCTACCAAGGTGCTAAATGACAACATTTATATTTTCTTGATTCCCGATAAACCCTTTGTTAACGGCCACTGATCTCATGACGTGACGTATACCAGAAATGCAAACATGAAACTGTGTTTTAGAGAGTGACATTATTATTTTATCAAAGACTTATTTTCAGACCCACAGTTTTATTTGCGGTGTCTGTAAATGGAGACGTCGTTTACTGCATGGTACAGTTTAAAGTATTTACCCAGGACTGGGTCAGCTGTCTATGCCGGCCTTTTATGGGACAAAATAAATTGTCCAGTCCAGATAGGCATTCCCTGTTTTCAGCATTTGTTTCTCTAAAGTCAAATCACCAGCAGCTGGGATATGGGTGAGCAAAAAGGGTGCGGGCCAAAGACACCCACCACACTTATGTCGCACAATAGAGCCCAGGACACTTCTACTGGGAAGCATTAAACTGGAATTAGTCAGAGCAGTCTCAATTTATAAGGCTAGAGTAGGGAAGTGTGGGCTTTATGGCTGAGAGGGAAGGATCTGTACTCCATCAAGGGCCCGCTTTTTCATCTCCAGTAGAATCCCTGAATGACCACATTAGCTGATGTTAATGAGATTCTTCGGGGCATCACTGCAGTGAGGGATGAGGCCCTGGCATCAGTTAGCAGTGGCAGAAAGCTGATCAGCTGCAGCGCAGCCATGTGGCAGGCAGGTGATCAGCTGCAGCGCAGCCATGTGGCAGATAGGTGATCAGCTGCAGCGCAGCCATGTGGCAGACAGGTGATCCGCTGCAGCGCAGTCATGTGGCAGACAGGTGATCAGCTGCAGCGCAGCCATGTGGCAGACAGGTGATCAGCTGCAGCGCAGTCATGTGGCTGACAGCTGCGAAACAGAACAACACTGAAGCTGCATCCTCTTCTGTATCGCATGCGTAATGAGTAAGACCGACAACTTCTTTACGGGATGAATTTTGTCAGCCGTCAACGCAACCGCATTGGCCCCAGGTAGAGCCGAAACGCACTAAAAAGTGACTCTTCCCCACTCACAACAGTCGGCAATAAAAGGGATACCTCAATGCTTGTGTGGCAGACATCGGTTTGTTCACAGGTCCGGGAGTCCACAAACTCCTCAGTAACTTTAAATGCCTATCATTCAGCCCCATCCCAAACTTCCCCTTACGGGCTGGAGGTGCCCGTAGCCAACACCAAAGCAATTTTTCAGAGATTTGGTAGCACGCGTGTTTGAGCTATATTTCCGCTCGGATGGCCTGTGTATACATTCGGCACGTAGCTGGGAGACTGTTCGCACACACCATTCTCTTCCATGGAAATTAATATTATTGAATTGGTGATTGACTCCACAGTTGCCAGCGTTACGTTGTAATGGGCGGGGGAGGTTCCTTATTTACGACACAACAAGTGTGTTGAGATTAGTTTTAGCCCATCAGTCCAAATGATTCAACGTCAATACCTACTTCAGGTCAGTTTAACATGAATAACAATTAAGATCCCACTACAGTTGTTTCTACAGGCAGCAGAGCAGTGGGTTACAGGCACTTGTGAGGTGCAGGAAATAACGTGTTTGTCTAAATATCTTTAGCCTTCGCTAGTGTTCTCAATTACGGATCTAATTTAACAACCATGCCATCTGCTGCTAAAGTTATATCTTCCTCTTAAGAAAAGAATCATAGAACGATACCGAGCAAAAACCATAACGTGCTTATCAGCGTTTGATCGGGAATGGAATCGGAAGCTTAAGACAATTCTACAATAAAGCTTAGTAAATTCTCCTGAGACAAGTACTGGTAAGTGGTGAATTCTCTCTCGCTCTGAGACAAAAGCAGGCATAATGACTTAAAACAAGAAATGAGATCACAAAGGCGGCTTTCACCATTGTTTGAGGCTCTGGACGCACAAAAGTGCAAAGCAATAGGCTCACAAGCTGAATAAAGAGCATTACCCAATGAAGGCCAGGGCCCTGGAAATGCCTGAACAATCACTGCTCTCAGCTAAGCCGTCCCGTCTGGCAGTTCAGGAACCTGCCCGAGTCAGACAGCGGTCTGACCCCCCCCACCATGACCTTCAAATCACTTTCCAAACGGGGCGCTTCAGAACGTGGGAGATGACATCACAGAGAGCAGTGTCATACATGGATTCCCCCGGCTCCAAATAGCCTTCAGGGGGACAGACTGGCTGGCCCGCCGTGAGAATCCCCTGCCGCGCTTCCCTCCATTCAAAGCCCCGCACATGGAAAGCAGCAATGACCCAACAAGAAAGGGGCCAGCGTTTCCGGATTCCTGCTCCAGTCGTGTGTCACTCCATTCAGCTTTATTTTTAGCGCCCCGCGCAGCCTTCCGTTAAAGCCTGAAATACCGGCATTGGGGCCCAGTGCGTTAGTGCGTGTTATGGGGTCTTTTTCACACCAGCTATGCAGGAACAGCGCTCCTTTATCAAGATGACCTTCTGATCAACGTGTTCATTGAGTTCAACTCTCGTTTTTTTTAAAGAGGAGCTTTGAACCGTGATCTTTGGGTATGATTCAGACAGAACCCAACAAGTTAGTCCACGCATACCTCAGAAGAATGTTTGAGAGGAACTTCCAAGGTAATATTTAGCAAAGATCTGAATAGACAATAGGTAAACCGCCTGGGTAAGAATTAGTCCGATAAAATTTACTCTATGCACATTGCTAGAAATCCTTACCTGTGCAAGCATTACAGCGGAGTATGGTTTATGACGCTTTTTATAAATGAACATTCAACAAACATCATAGGTTGTCCTTGACCAGTGTCGAGTAGCTGTCAAGAATGGCTCTGAAAACTGATGGACAATCTATGAGTGTGTCTTTATTCCTCTTCCAAATTTGTAATCGGCAATTATTTTTTTGCATTTCCCTCACCAATTAGGAAAGGGAAATTGTAGTTGGGCAGCTTGGCTCATCGCTACGACGCCCACCACCACACTCGGGGAGGGTCCCCTCCGGTCCAGGTCGTCTTCGAGGCGCCCGTTTCTCATCCACTCTGCAGTCCCACACAGAGATGGGAAGTCAGTTACGGCTGCACAGCCGGTGGGTGCCCATGACGGGCTTTGTTAGCGAGGAGTTGGTTTATCCACTCCTTACCCGATGAATCAGCAGTATCCCAACTCTAGCTCATAGGACTTTGCCTGGGGCTTGGCACGAGAGCTTCTTACCAACAGCCACTCATCATTTATCAATATATAAAGCGCCTATGCTTTAAATGTGCAAACTTTTCATTTGCTCAATTAGGACATACAAAATGTAACCTAACTAATAACAACATATTGAATTTGCATTACAAAGACCTTATAAACACACCTACACCATTAGATTTCTGTCTGCCGACTCACAGAAGATAATCAAGCAATGTCACTCTGAGAACATATTGATATTCAATTAATAGCTCACTCGGATCAAATTGGAACAGGCATCATGAAAATACCATTTTTATTACCTAGAAACACAAGCAAATCACAGTAAAGATTTTCCAGAAAACTACTTTATTGAAAGGCATACATTCCAAAAACGTGCATGGTATTAATTGATTCCAACGGTAAACAATAAGACAAAAGTCAAGTTACATTGTAGTTCTGGAAAGGAGTCATTTAATTATTCACTAAAAACTATATGGATACTACCTTAAACTACACATGGCATCCAAGCTAATGTGCACTGATTCTTTTAAAGCGGAAATTGGGTACCAGGAAAATACGTTGCTTTCCTAAAGTCCTGTGGGTGTTTTTTAGAATTGCCAACTATTCTGCCGAAAATTAAACTAGATTTAGTTGCTTCCATCATGATTATGCAATTTTTTTTTTTTTTTAGGTAATAAGACATTAATAAGAGTCGTTGGGCAGAATTTAAAGAAGTCTTCGTAACCTCAACATGCCAGCAAGTTAAAATACCCAACAAGCAAGATGGTTAAGGCAGAGGTTGCAAGGAAACGGCGTTTGTTTTTTCCTCTCCTGCCCAGATACCTCGAACGATAAGTCCGGAAGGGAAACGTTTAAAGACTGAGCTACAAAAGCAGAACCTCAAGTTAGAAACGGTACGAGGGAACACAGCCAACGCAGCGGCCTTCTGCAGCTACTCAGCGTTTACTTGGATTAAATAACACCTGTGGATATATTCACGTGGCAGTCGAATGCCTTAAGAGTATGTGACAAGTGGGTCAAACCCATGAACATCAACTGTACAAAAAAAGTGAACAAAAATAAGTTTCGTAAAGGAAGGGGCAAAGATAGAAAAGAAGCGAACCGTGGATTCATGATAGCTGAAAGGGGAAGAACACTATTTCGATCGCTCTCTTTCAGATCACAATTATCAAGTGCGAGGGGTATTTGTAAGGTTTCTCAGATGCCTCCAACACGTGAGCAAAAGACCTAGCACTTTTCCAGTATTAGACAGCCTGACTAACGTGAAAATGTGGGATAGAAGTTTAGAGACAAATGGCGTGCTACAGAGCATAAACGGTTTTCACGGCTTAAGTTTAAAAAATAAAATAAAAATTCCATCAAACATGACACAAAACCATCTAGTGAAAAAATAACGATTTAAAAATGATTTATAAACCAGCGCATGACGAAATGAGCTTTACTACGCCCCCAAAGCAAACACTGACAAATCCACACTCCGTGTCACACCTCGTCACTCCGGACAACTAAAAATACTGATGATTTAGCACCTGAAACTGACCTATTATAATATTACACCTCCTACACATCAATGCCCCAAAAATGTTTTACAAGGATTGAAAAAGTTGTCCGATTTATTAGAGGGTTGGTTTTGCTCCGAATCTTTCCGTTTTGAATCCAACGGTTTGGAATGTTGGGAATCGTCAGTTGCATTGTCACGTTGTGGCTGCCCACCACAAATCCTGAAAACTACACGGGGTCGAGGCGGAAGCATTCAGAGTGACACCTCGGAGAATACGCTGCCTATATGGGTCAGTCCCTCCCAACCACCCGGCGAACCTGCAGGTGCCTCGCAATGCTTCAGAGGAATTGAGAAACCACAGCCCGCCCCTCACCCCTGCCCCACACACAGTTGCCGGTTCAAATCAGTGATCTCTGAATCATATAGCCCAGCCTATGCTCAGGCAAGTGCCTTAACCGGCTAAGCAACTTGGCTGGCCCGCATTTCCTCAACAAATATTAAAACTAAGGTCAAGCATGAAAGCAATTGCATCTACTTTTGGCAGGTGATATCTCTGTCGTTAATTTTATATCAATAATGGCATGTAATGAACAAAACTATGAACCGAAAATACGTATGAAAGTCCTTGGAACAAACATGAATACTTTTGTACATGGCCGAGATGACATCCAGCTTCTGTCTAATTCTTCGGTCTGAAATGTTGCTTCTTCTACTGGGTCCTGAGCTGGTAATCTGAAAGACAAAAGGAAATAAACAAATGTGACCGCTTAAACTTCCATTAAGAATTTAAAGCATGAAACTGCATCATGGGGATACCGTTCGCAAATGGTCGTTACAGATTGGAACCGAGATGCCATTTACACAAAGTGAAGAGTGAAATAAGACAAAGCATAACCAAGGGCAGTGCATAGAGAATGGCGAGGCATTTCAGACCGATAAGAACAGAAGTCTATACAGAGTGCAGAAATGCCTGATCTCCTTCCCCAGATACCATCCCGCTGGGGTCTAATTTGGCGTGTTTGAGAATTTTTACGTGGCCACCTGCCCTGCTGCGAAATTCCCAAAAATGCCAAACAGCAACTCCCAAAGAGAGCGGTAGATTTTACAGGTCAACAGAACTTTTTTTGCATCAATCAACATGTTGTCAAGCTCAAGAGAATACTAGAAATTAAACAGATCTTTTTTGAAAGAGATCTCTAGGGGAGAGCAAGCTAAAATGGAATATGAGAACCATATAATAATCTTTCTATAGTCTCTAAAAAACACAGTTCTGCGAAAACACCCTTTCTCCTCACTAAAACAACGGAGTAATTGTTCCAGCCAGAATGTTTGCTTTTCAGGCACATTAGCCTGACTGATACAGATGAACGGAACACCGAGCCATTCACCGGCCTGTGATTTACATCCCTACTGTCCTAATTACACATTCAAAACGTCCCCATTGTTCAGCCAATTAAAAGAACAAAAACAAATAATAGAAAAAAAACTTTTTTTTTTCTAAAAAACAGTGATTAAATGTGTATTTGGTTTCCTTAAAACATAACTTTCAGACCATCGGGAGATTTTTGTGGGATTACATTTCCTGGCTCTGCACCTAGAAATATAGGATACCATCTCAAATACACAAATTGTAAATTCAATTTAAAACTGCTGTGACCAGTCTCCGTGGCTAGCTTCCCCATTTGACTCCTTAAAGCTAGATCGGAGGTGGGTCTGAAATCCAAACCAAGACAAACAGATGGTCATTTGGATGTAGATTCCTCAATGAATTACACCCAGGGAAAAACACAGTTTGGCACCCAGTTGCAGTGTGGTAACTAACATCTGTTGAAATCCCTTAAAAAATAAATAAATACATAAATAATAAAAATCACACTTTTATGCCAAGAGCCATAGAAAAACAACATGTTCCTAGAAGAAGAAAAAAAAAAGTTTATGAAAACAGCGCTGTATGGAATAGTCTGACATCAACTGAGAAAACCATCTGCCCTCTGAACCAAAAGCGAGTCTGTTTTTCATTTGGTTTTAAATCATATCTCAATTATAACAGCCTATGGTCCCTACAGTGGAACATTGTTTTTGAGGTTGAAATTTGTTTTGAGGGCTAAATTTACTGGACAGATTGAACAATAATTGAACGGATTTAAAAATGTTTACAGTGAAATTCTTTATCCATGTTATTTCGTATTCAAAAATAGCTACCAAGAAACCAGCTATTTTTAACTTTCGTCCCCAAACACACTTATTTACAAAATTCTTCACGCAAAAAAATATGTAATTTGTATTGTTAAAACTTTGGATATTAAAATTCCCACTGTTAGTCTTTTAGGCAAACCATATTTGATCTTTATTTAAAAGGTTTAAACTTAACCTTAAATAAAAAGGCAGATACACGCAAAGGGTGGACCGTCTGAGTTAAAGTAATGAGTTAAATCAAGAAAGAACAACCGAGTTCCAATACACATTATTAGTAGATGAAAATCAATCTTTTTAAAATCTATATGGCTTTATTCTTCATTTTGGCACGCCTTTAATTGGGAATTCCTACAATACAACAAATTAAACGCATGAAGACTTATCAGCCTTATAAGACGGAAACAGAAACTGTTCTATTTTAATATCTAGTTCATTTTGTTGTTTAGCGAACCACATTCATGTGCGTCAATCTGGCAATGGGCGTGTCCCTGCCACAGTAAACTTTGCTGGGTAATCAGCAAAAATAAATTATGTTTTTTTTACCAAATCCCTTTATTCCAGTCGACCCCCAGAATCTGAGAGAGGTTTAGTGAAGAGAAAAATACTTTCTGAAGAGTGCCACATAACCCTTCAAGCGCACACTGCAGCCTTTTATCCCTTGAAAGAGCATCAGAAGGTTAAATAAGGATGGACTTCAGACTCTGTAATTGATGGGTAGCGCTCGGGAGCCGGGGAGGTCTGTAATTTGGCCCTCGAGGGACCCACCATGTGGGGCACCAGCCAGTGGCGACGTGCTGGCTCAGGGCTGGTGACCATGGCCCATGTCACATGGGAGACGGCATCTCGCCTTTTAAACTCCCCCCCACAACAAAGCGCCAGCACAGCGTGGAGAAACCGCAGGACCGCGTCGCCCAGACACGCGCTCTTTCACACCAGCACTACGGGTTGCCTCTGGCCGTGAGGCTCCCCACAACTGATAGGACAACTCTGTCAAACGCCACATAAAGGCCAACTGGGCAGCCTCCAAATCGGGACAAATCTTTCTAGTTGAATAAAACCAAACCAAGGAAAAAACAAGTTTAGGTTTGCTTGTTCCTCTCCACGTGTCTATTCTAAGCACCCATTCCCTCTTCAAGGTCGTCTGAAAATAGTAACCTGATAAGATTTCGGCCATAATTTCAGAACGCACAACCGTCACAAACAGTCTGACAGATTTAACTTGCTTAACCATCGACGACCCTTTTTTTTCATGATGCAGTGGCCTCTGACACTGATCTTACAGAGTGAAATGGGGGGCTAAATTAATTCTGCCCCCAGATCATTACATTTTTCTCTTTTCAACATTAAAAACATCTTATATGTAGTATTTGTTGTAGGTGCTATGTTACAGATTAAACAAAAGGCACGGCCAAAACAAGGTTCAAAAGGGAACAGAAGTTCGGAGACTTGTCAAGTGGAGTTTAATGGCTGTATTTAAACCAACAAGTGTTTTCCCCAGTGTTTTTTCCCAGCAACCAAATAACTTGATCAGGGCGTGACGGAATCATAATTTTCTTTTCCAACTCCCTCTGTGCTACAAGTGCATTCCTCGGCCGTCCCAATGCTGAGCAGTGTACTCGCAGTAACCCTGAAACAAAAGACAACACAAACAGCTCCGAGCGAAGGCGTACTTGCAGAATCCCTTTGGACTGTGCCCATTAGTCATCGTCCTACCCCAAACTGCAGGGTTCAGGCTCATAGGCACAGAGTCCTCCTCCAGTCGCCCCCCTCCCCGCCTGCGCGTTTACAATACCCAGGTTTCCATCCCGATCAGTGTGTTCTCTCGCAAACCAGAGAGCTCATATCAGCTTTCTGGATATCCCCATATATTTTTGCTTATCCTTATGCGCAGGCTCTGGACTTCAGAACAGTTATTCAACAATAAATAATCGTCCACTAATAGCAGCTGTTTTAATGTCAGCCTGTCGTCTGTATTAAATGAAGGAATCAGTGCAAATCTCATTTTTTGACAGCAGGACGTTCCCAACCACAGCCAATGAGAGACAAGAAAACGTGGTCGGGCCCGCACCACTGTGGAGAGAACAGAGACCAGATATTCAGCCCTTGATTTGGGAAGAATAAAAAAAAAAAAAATGAAAAAAAAGAAAGAAATAAACTTCCTGTCTGCCTTGAGAGATTAATTCTTTCCTTTTGTTGATATGGTAGGCGATTAATATAGTGGCTCACATTTTTTGCATTGGAGCGCATTATTCATATTGCAGCCGTTTGTTCGTGGCAGGACAGCTGGCCAGCACACGGCCAAGAACAACGGCAGCAGCCGGGACGCTTCCTTCCGGCCAATCAGAAGCAGGGAGCTACCTCCTCGGCCATCTGCAGAGATAACCTGATCAGGATGGTCTGGAGAGCGTTCTGCCGTCACTCAGCGAAAAAAGGGGAAGCCAGCGCAGGAATCGGCCCGGGGTTCTAACCAAGTTCCAACCATCCACGTGCGAACACAACCAAAGGCAAACCGGACCGTGTCGTCGAGACTGGATGCCAAGTTAGACAACACCAAGTTTCCCGTTCGTCTGGTTTCAGTTAATGAGCCTTAATTACTCAAGCTCTTTCACATCTCAACTGTGGGCTGATAGGTCTGAGTGCCCCAGGTTCTTTTAGAGGGAGGTCCGATTACCCTGTCATTTCAGCATGCCTGCCTTTTAGTTAATTCTCTTCATTAAAAAAAAAAAAAAAAAAACAAGGACAGTCTTACCTCCGTTCTGAGTGATGTATCGAACCCAAGGCAGGGCCTGGTAACCGCTTTTCTCAATGATCTTCAGGTAACGCACCTGCAAAAGAACAGCAGTACGTCACTGCCTACGTATTAATTAATTTCTATAAGTCGTACAATCTATGGAATGTGTGGCATGCTGAAACAGATGTGCTTATGTGCACATAGACATTTTCATTGCCTTGCTGTAAAGCAGCGCCAGCGAGCTGAATCATCAGTGGGACATCGCGTTGGGCCACAAGGCAGGCGAATATTACTGGTTTAGAATCTAAAGATATGATGACATGAATGAAAATGAAGGTCACTGGCAAGGTTCCCTACCAGTGTAATGTTTCATAACGCCTTTTACTGGTTGTGAAATTACAACCTACACTATTTCTGTAGGGATCTATTGCATAATCTTGTGTAATTCTTTTTTTTTCTTTTTTTTTAAATGAAACAATCGAAAAGAAAAAGAATCAAAAAGATGAATCAACCTATAGGTAACCCCACCAACGATTTAAGTAACACAAATAATATCAACAAACTACTGAGCTAAATACAACTTCACTCTCAGCATCAGACACAAGCGCACCACCACCAGTCAGAGATCCATTTGTAGGCTCAGTAAACATTGTCTCTTTCGCCGCTCAAGGCCGCTAACATGCACTTTCTCGCGCAAATGGCAGGAAGCACTGGATGGTCCATTTTGTTATCGTTTTAACTTTCAGTAATTATATTAAAATGTCCTAGTGCCTAAACAAAAGGAATTCATCTTTCCTATTTATTCTTGTATAGATGCATGTATTTTTCCGTTGGACAAGGCACTTCAACACTAGACAGCAATTGTGCCTTAAACTTGTCAAGACAGAGAAGCAATCCAAGACAGAGCTTTATAGCTAATAGCAGGAGCCCTGGTGGACACCAGAGGGGGAAAGGTTCACGTCCACGGGCCTCCCCCTCCCCCACAGACACGAATCCATGGCCACTTTCACAACGAGCCATTTGTCCACTTCCAAGGAACACAGAACGCTTCGGGTGTCGCAAGTGTGATCGTTCTCCATAAAAATTTTTATTTTTTTATTTTTTTTAAATCAGGGGTTTGACCCAGTACAGCCTAGGTGGTGGGACGAGACACACACACTTTCACCCAACAAATCACAGACCTGGAAAAGGCTACTTTAGAAACACCTATAACCTACACTCTAAAAGCTCAGTACACCGCCCACAAAAACGGTGTTCCTCACCAAATTTAGCTTAAAAAAACTGCGGGGCGTGCTCACCACAGCACAGTCGGCTGACAACGTAGGACGAATGGAGACTATTATTTGCACACTGCCGACAGAAATATCACACAGCCGACAACGCCACCCGACCGTGCCCGCTGTCCTTCACAAGGAGTGCCTGGGTCATCTCGGTCCGGACAGTCCCAATCACGCGCAGGGACGATCGGGCTGACCGCGAGGCCCAGGATCACGCATAGTCTTGGCTCAGGCATGTTTTATTGCGTCACGCGCCTGTTCAACAGATGCCCCTATAGCATGCAGGTTGCATTACATAGCTTGTATTTCAGTTTGGTTATACGTCATAAAACTATCAAATCGTCAGAAACGCCGCAAAATAAAGATTTTTGAGAGGCATTAAGAGACTTAAATACTGCTCTAACAAAAAAAAAAAAATCTCAATTTAAACATGGACATTACACACCATCCCACTCAGATATGGGCAGCTTCTAAGAAATAGTCGTAAATAAAGGATTCAGTTCCCCCAAATAAAGATTTTTAAAAGCTGAAAGAGAAAGTTTAGCTCCTTTTTTGAAATTGGCCGGTGAGGACAGCAGTAACCGTTTGAGAGGAAATTCCAGACGCAGCTATCCGATGCTACGGTGCGTATCCCCACCAGTGGTCGCCATCCGTCTGATTACAGAGTGCAGGATCTATTTTTCAGTGGGAACAGTAAACAACACAGGAGTCGCGCGTCTGGGCGGCGTGGGGAAACCTGCAGCTAAATGCAGAAAGCGCGTTATAATAGCGCTGAGCTCTGCAGCCTTTATTTAGAGCCGGTCACCGGGCCTTTATTTACGGCGTATTCTCTCTCCAGCTACGCTGACTGCGGCGGGGAAAACGGCGCTGTAGGGATTGCCCGAAACCAGCCGACATACCTCTGGGGAGAAGTCAAGAACTGGGTCAAACATTTCTATTCGCGGTGTTTCAAGTTTCAGCTCGACGTGCTGAAAGTAAAACTACATACCTGCACACATTGGGTAATAAATTATGTTTACATGAGGGATTTTTTTTAAGAGAACGAGGTCCAAAACTACAAAGAAAGTACAGCTAGAAAATTCGATCAGATAATTGGCATTAACTCATTATAAAATGAAAACGACGCAGAAAATTAAAAATGTTTGGAAAGTTGTCACATTATCATGATTCAATCTAGACCAAAAAAAGTTATCGAATGCTAGCCGCTAGCTACACCTCGCCCTTTTAAAAACTTCGATCGTACCGTGATGTGTGCTCGCCTATTAAATTAGTGGTTCCCAATAAATACCAGGACACGTTTCCAAGAGGTCGCAGTTAGCGACCGATTCCTCACTATCAATCAGATTTGTGATGACCTGCAACAGCACCCTATGTTTAAAACTAATCTCATCGTTCGTTGTAAAATCATTGTAACCGTGTCAGCATCTCTTTTCCGACGAGCTTCCTCGTCCTTAGTAGTAAGATGCACTGGTATGACTCATCGTCATCCCCATGCTCGAGGACGGTGATTGACTGGGCGATCTCCTGCGTTACGTTTGCCCCTGAAAGACATCATACGGGCTGTAAGGTTTTACCATACAGGCCGCCTTTACGGTGTTAAAGGGGCGGGTATAAGTGCACTCACTCACATCCACTCCCCTCTCCACCATTGGTTACGGCTTCTTAACAGTGACAGATCAGCCAGACAGCCTTATCTTCTCCGTATCTATGATCATCATCAACGTTATCCCCGAGTTGTTCTGAAAGCGCCTGAATTTCATCACCTGACTGATAAACCTCAGAGCTTAAGGTATTTATTCCAAAATCACAAAGGAGTAGGACCGCAAATAGAGCCAGATTTTTGACTAAGGTTTTTCATTTTTTAGGTTCCAATTCAGGTTTTCCATAGAAACGATTACAAGCCAGATCGGATCATTTAAAAAATGGATCTAAATGTCCAGCTATGCCGTTGCATCCTTAATTAAAAGCATTTCGAAAAAATGGCCTTTCTGCAGCCATGAGAGCGCTCAGAGGGTTTGCTAAGTCTGTCCGACAAAAGCAGTCTCGCTCACAGGCTGGACTAAAGTCGTTATTTTGTTAAGTATGCCTAGTGATGAAAACACATGCTGGTACGGACAGCTTTGTTCAATACCATTTATCTCTTTGGAGACACCGGCCTCAGTTTAAACCACAGAGAGAAAGAGAACAGCAGCCCTTCTTCATAGCTTTCTGAGCACTCAATGGAAATACATAGCACGTACTCTAAAGCAATATAACCACCACTTCCACTTTTAACAGGCAAAAAAACCCCAAAACAACCCCAATACGTGGAGGCTCGCATTTCGCATGCTTAACACAGATCTGCCCCGAACGCAATACTTTGATGCGCTGTGATATTTGGATGTTGCGTTTTAATGAGTCCTCCGAGCGAATCCGGCATTAAACGCAGGGTGCGAGGCATGCAGAAAACACACGCACTGCATATGCAGGAGAGCGCCTGAGCACGCGCCGCGTCGTTTTTACGGGCCGCTGGCACGGAGACCGCGACCGCAGGCCCACGTAGGGGGTAATCCGGAATGCCGACGTTTCCTCGTGGCGAGGTCATGCCTGAGTATTTCAACACGAACCAAATCCAGCATCGCCGTTTCCTTTTACAAACTTTCTTATTTATATTGCGCAAAATAATTGGGCAATCCCCTCTCTCCCAGCAGTTGTTTGGTGAAGGTGACAACCTACACAGTTAGATAGCCAATGGACCCTGGTGCAACCCTTCAGTGAACTTAGCAGGTGTAACTATACACTTCATCAGAACAAGGAGGAAGGAGGAGGGCGGGGGGCGGGGGGCATCCTACTCTATATGATTAAAAAAAATTCCATACTTGACAAAACTGACTCAGGTGCTGAGAAATTTAATATAATGCGGTTTTCTGGGTATCAGTTCCGTGTGGGACGC